>JAGDYQ010000037.1:3519305-3573068 GCA_021962125.1 Bulinus truncatus | reverse complement strand
CTTCTAAATGGTACACACAAGTGTTGTCCCCCATCGGATAGAATCTTGTCCTCCCCCCACTCCCCCCCCCTCATCCGTGTTGACGTAAGTAAACTTTCCATCCGTTTTGGAAAACATTTAAGGACTTGAAAGGATGGGGGAAAAAAAGGGGAGGGGGGGGGGAGATCAGCCGACAATGTTGGTTCAAACCTTAAGCACCACCCTTCAAATTTGTTCTTTTTTTTTTAAATCCTTCGTATGTAGCATTCCAAAGCTTCAGATGATGTGAAGAGCAAAAGTGGTTAAGGGGGAGATGGGGTGGGGGGGGGGGTGAGAGGAGAGCTGCTCAATGTTGTAGACATAATGTAGACCAGAACTTAGGTAACAGGAGATTAATACATCAAAAAATTTAATAAAAAAAAGAAAGAAATGTTTTATAGATGTGTACTGGTTTGCGAGAGTTCATCTGGTTGGTTGGTATGCTCGGAAACAGGTTAGACAAGAGACATTTTTACAAGACCTGATTCCTTGGACTAGTTTGATTTCTCGTATTGTAAATAAGAGAAGAGAAGTATATATATATATATATATATATATATATATATATATATATATAAACCAAACCAAACCAATCTGAGACAGATTACGTCAATTACATTCTGACATGGGATACAGTTAGAAATTTATTGCACCGCAAATTTTTTATTTGTATTGTTTGTTTTCGACTTTGCAGATTTACAGATAGCAAGCAACAGGCTGACTATGTCAAACTGACATTTTAAATAGGCTAATTAGTGTGTACGTCTGCTTTTATTATTTTTTTTTAAATTAAAACATTTGCGTCATCAAAACATGCTTTTTAATTTACTCGTCTTTGCGTTCTACGTCATCAATATGAAATTATTGCATCTATTTTTTCCCCCCCTTTTCTTTACGTTATAGTACATCACCAAAATATCATACAAACCGAAATGTTGTGTAAATATAGACTAGTAAACATTATAAACTCTATTAGCCTCTATGGTTCACCCAGATATCATATACAGTGGATTCCGCTTAATTGGGACACCGCTTAGTTGGGACAGCCGCTTATTTGGGACACATCTCAAAGAAACCAAACCAAGAAGCCAATAGCGAATGTGTATGTTTAATTGGGACAGCCGCTTAATTGGGACAAAAAGCCTCGGTCCCGATGTGTCCCAATTAAGCGGAATCGACTGTATATGAATTAAAAACGAGAGATTTGAAAGTTTAAACAAAAAAATCAGTCATAGCTTAGGTTATCTTAACCTAAGATTGAATCCCCGCCCCTCCCACTCTATAAGGCGCGAGTCTGTTCGGGTCCAATCGTCCCCTAAGTTCCGGCCGGTCTGTGTTTATCTGCATTTGTTCTGGTAGAGGTGTGTTCGATCTGTCTATAATACCTCTTATCAAATATTTGTCCAGATTGTTTTGTCATTTTTCAAGTCTAAGCTAACAATTTTCCTGAAATTAAATTTAAATTTTCTTATCTTTTTTTTAATTTGGTTCAAATCTTTGGATTATTCTGAGATTAATGTAAGATTTATTTTTTTCATATTTTATCTGCTAATCAAAAACTTGAAACAATAAATTATTATAATTATAATTTTTTTTTGGTCTAAAAAAATCTTAAGGACATTTACCCCACCCCCCCTCTTCCTCTCCTTCCACCAGTCTCAATCAAACATGCACCCCACAGCAATTCTGTCGGTAGATCTAGTGATCCTTCTGTCCATGACCTACATGCTATTTTAAAGACCCAATCAAACCTTGCATTATTTCCGGAAGTTGAAAAAAAAACAACAGCATCAGATTGGTTTTAGCTGAAAATGTTAAGTTTAATATTGACCTAATAACTACTCGCCATTGAAAGGGGACAACGGTGGTCATTTGAGGACCTGTATCTGGCAGAAAACCGTTATTGTAGCCTACAAAACAGAAAACCTTTATTGTAGCCTACAAAGCAGAAAACCGTTATTGTAGCCTACAAAGCAGAAAACCGTTATTGTAGCCTACAAAGCAGAAAACCGTTATTGTAGCCTACAAACAAACAAACAAAAAAAAGGAATAATTTAAAAAACAAACAACCTTGTACTGCCCCTTTATCTTTGTCCACTCCAAAGGTCAGCCACTGAAAGATCGATGCCGCATTTTTTTCTGTTCAGTGATCGGAGGCTTATTTGAGGACTGGCGCGCGCCTCAATGGGCCCAATGGGCCCAAAGTCCGCCTCTGCCGACGACTGATGCTAACCTGCTCATACTTGCCAGACGCTATTGTTGAAATTCATCAGAACTGTGTCCTACGACATTATGTCCAGACTGTGTAGTAGAGACACTCTTACGCTTATGTGGGCCCTAGACAAAGGTAAATTTAGGGGCCCAAGGCAAAGGTAAATTTAGGGGCCCAAGGCAAAGGTAAATTTAGGGGCCCAAGGCAAAGGTAAATTTAGGGGCCCAAGGCAAAGGTAAATTTAGGGGCCCAAGGCAAAGGTAAATTTAGGGGCCCAAGGCAAAGCTACAAAAAAGTCCTAACAGGGCTCCCTTTAAGCAGTGGTGGTTGGGCACGAGACAGCCAACTAATTCGCCTACCCTATACCAAAAGAACGGTTATGGTCGATTTTCTGTATCTATAGTTCTGTTCACTTTCTATTTTTTTTTGACACCTGTGATTTACTACATAATGTAACAAATAATGTACACGCGTCTTACTTCTTGCTGAACAAAATTTTCAACTGCACGCAATTTATCTCCTCCTTGCTGCCTCCCCCCCCCTTTCCCCCTACGCCATGTCTCCCCCCTGCACATTATCTGTCAGCACTTACCTACACAACCGACCTTCGTGCTTAATGCCCTTGTTTACATAGGACACTCCTACTCAATACTTCCTGCTTTAAAAAAAAAGGAAAACTTTATCCAATAAAGAACGTTCTTTAGACGGCCCCATACTTATAGTATTTTTTTTTTTACTTTCCTAGAAACGGCCGCTCCGAGCTTGAGAATTATGGGAAATATTTTACATACCTGAGGCACATTTTTTTTTTGAATGACGGTTGTTGCTCTGTAGAACTTAAGACAAGCAAATGAATATGAGTTAGATTGTTTGTTTTAATGACCGTTAGGGACGTTAAGGTATTTGAATCACGTAGTGTGTTGTTTAGTAACATTATCACTCTGTACAACAATAGTATCACTATTTTCAACAATATCAGCACTATGTTCAACAATATTATCATTATGTTCAACAATAGTAGCACTATGTTCAACAATATTAGCACTATGTTCAACAATATTATCATTATGTTCAACAATAGTAGCACTATGTTCAACAATATTAGCACTATGTTCAACAATATTAGCACTATGTTCAACAATATTAGCACTATGTTCAACAATATTATCATTATGTTCAACAATATTATCATTATGTTCAACAATATTATCACTATGTTCAACAATATTATCATTATGTTCAACAATATTATCATTATGTTCAACAATATTAGCACTATGTTCAACAATATTTCACTATGTTCAACAATATTAGCACTGTTCGTTCTTAACTAAAAAAGTAAAGTTCCCTTAGCCATGGGCGTATTCATGGGGGGGGGGGGCATTTGCCCCCCCCCTACAAATGCCCCCCCTACATTTTGAAAAAAATGTCATATAAGAGGGGGGCATTTGCTCCCCCCCCCTTACATTAAAAAAAAATGTCATAAAGTTGTTATTTGCCCCCCACCTGGAAAATTTTTGCCCCTCCCTGGAAAAATTCCTAGCGACGCCCATGCCCTTAGCCCTAATGGGCCATCAGGGCAGATGAACTGTAGAATTTATCTGTTTCTATAACCTCCGGCATATGAAGGAATTGTGTGGTTAGCACAACGCCCAGCCGCCTTTACTTCCCCAACTTAAAGTCAGGTACCTATTTAAAGATGGGTGGACATGTGGGACGACTTGGCACCAAATATCACCTGGAAAAATTCCACGGTTCTCACCGAGGTTCGAATCCAGGACTCTCAGGTCGACAGTCGAGTATCTACACCACTTGGCCATCCGTCCCACATTTCTTAACTTAGGTTTACAGTAAATTGTAAAAAAAAAAAACACTTTGAAAGTGTTGGCTTATTCCCCCCCCCCCTTATTAAAGTTCCGGCTAGAATATATTTGTTTGTTAAACTTTGTCAGAAATGACAATAATGATAACGATCATAAAAACCGTTGCTGCCAACTTTTAATTACAATAATCGCCACTGGCATTGTCTTATTAACAGTGGTTCTAAAATTGTGGGTCGCGGAATAATTTCAAGGTGAGTCGCGACAAAAATGTAAATACTTAAATTACCGAGAAACTAAATAAATGTATGTACAATCACAGCCCTACTTCTCTTACAAATTACAAAACTAAACGTTTGCAGATCTTAAAACAAAGTAAAAGTGGAAATTTATTTTCCATCTAATGACGAATATTTTGTTCTTTGATCTTAAAATTTTTCTTTGCATTTTGGTCGCGAAAAACCAAAAACTGTCGTTTTTAAGTGGGTCGTATTAGTCTAGTTTGAGAACCACTTTAAAAAAAAATTATTATTCCCCCCCCCCCCCCCCCCACGGATCTATTCGCAAGACCACTCGCTGTTTTCCTCACCAAAATCTGAGAGGGCTATTCTAACGTACCAAAAACTAACCCTTGAATCACATGAGCCTCACAATTAGGAAGATGTCCTGCCCTGCATGCAGCATTGAATTTTTCCTTTGATACTGGTCGGTGATTTCCGTGGAAAGACATACTATGGCTCGGTGATTTCTGGGGAAAGACATACTATGGCTCGGTGATTTCCGGAAGACACAGCCACGATAATTAATTAATTTTTTTTTAAAACCTATGTACCTGACGACACTGCTGGGACATTTTTTCAACGACATGTCCAGTCGGGTCGTCTTAATGATGGACCCCCCCCCGGGGCACCTTACCGAGCTACTACCACAACCAGGGCCGTTCTTCTAGGTAGGCCTAGGACCCCCGCCACCCACTTATAAATGGGGCCCCTGTTGAAACTCTGCTTAGGGCCTCAAAAGGTATTTAGCCTCGTCCCCCCCCCACGGTAAGAACGGGCTTTGCCCACGTGTTTTGAGAGGCCCCATGCGCACGGAATGAAGATAAAATATATTCTCATGATTCTAAAAAAAACCACTAACGGAACTTCTTTTTTTCAGTGACTCATTTGACACCCTTAATATAGCCGGGAGTGCAAGGGCTATTAAGGCAGCACGAGGGTGGGGGGGGGGGGAGGTTAAATGTAGGTGAATGAGGTAGCTGGGATTTGAACCTGTGCCGTACAACATGCTCACATCCAAAGCGCCACCCATAAGAATTCCCGTCTCATACCATTTTAATATTTCACAACACAATTTAATTTACTAAATAATTTTTTAAAAGAAAGAAAGAAATGCAAAAAATGAAATATTAAACAAAACGAACACATACACCCCCACCCCCCCACCCATTATATTTTTTTTCTTTGAAGTCCCTATGCTGACGAGATGTTTATATCTTAGGTCATATACAACCACTATGGGACTGTTTTTTTTTATGGTCACTTTCTTCCTTCCCCGGCCATAACATACAGTGAGTGCACTGGCCATGGAGGTGCCACGGTGGACATGGAGTGAATTTTCATCATGACCTGAAACAAAAAAAAAAAACAACTCCATTTGGCTTTCGCCGGGAGATTCCGGTTTATCAATAACGATTAACGTACGTCCTCGACGAATTGAGCCAGTTCGTATGATACTACCAACGCCATTAACCTTCTTGACCAGTTCACTGTAATCCTAGTTGAGATAACGGGCCACAGCAACAAGGAAGCGTCACCGTACATTGGTTGTTGTTTTTTTTTAATTTACTCTGTTCTAAGAATGTAATGTCGGCTGTTGAATAGGTCAGCAACTCTTGTCCTTGAAAGCGATGCAATCAAAACCACTTGTGAAACATCAGAGAGGTCCGTTGTACAGAGCAGCTCATCTGTTGGTCTATTCCCTAAACCTCTTACTCTCTCGTCTCTCTCTCACTCTCTCTCTGTATATATATATATATATATATATATATATATATATATGAGCGATTTGGGTTCTGCGTTAAAACGAATGTAAATAATTAATACAACAGTATTCCAGTTTAAAATACAATCATGAAAAAAATCGGATCTGCCCGAAACCAAAACATAACCTAGTCCTAGCCTACCGATCAAGCCTAAGGGGATATAACTCTATGCAAAGGTTTTCCAGGGTACAGCTAGTAAATATATATAAAAAGGATTAAATAGCACAGTCGACAAAACAAGTTTGTCGCCGTAATGATTCAGATGGGGCTAATGAGTGATTCATTGATTCGAATATTACAGACATATTCCTAACTCCAAACACAGAAGCCTCAAATCGAAATTCACCCACACGTCACTGGCGTCTATCAACTTGCATGGGGGGCATCGCACGAAAAGTACACTGCACCCTTAGTAGTCCATCTGTGGCCACTGAACCACCGTTCAGCATGAGGGGGAAAAATAGCGAGGTCATTATGGAACTATCTCAAGTATAGATATCATCGCTTTATAGGAAATCAAACCATGAAAGAGTTCAACCATCAGATAGTTAAAGTACGCACTGATCTACATATACCCACAACAGAAAAAAAACAGGTTGAGTCTTAAGATGGTTCAGTGTTTACTAGTGCAGCGATTCTCAACTTGTGGAATACCAGTATTCCGTGCAATTTAATTATTCCGTGCAATTTAAGTATTCCGTGCAATTTAAGTATTCTGTGCAATTTAAGTATTCCGTGCAATTTAAGTATTCCGTGCAATTTAAGTCTTCTGTGCAATTTAAGTATTCCGTGCAATTTAAGTTTTCCGCGTATCAACAATTCAACTATTTGTATTTGTCTTTGTTTTTGTTTTCCTTGCGCTATAAATTTCAAAAAATGGTCCCCCCCAACCACCATTTCTATAAATTCCAAGTTAACATTGTAATGATTCTGCCAAAATCAATTCAAAGTTCCGTTTTCCGAAGATGTTTTACAAGAGGGTAAATAAATGCCATAAATTATCAAAACACTAGCACAAAATTTTTTTTTTTTGAATTGTTAAAAAGATGAAAATAGAGTAAAATTAAAACAAAAAAATCCTAAATAGCACACTATCAACAGCAAACCAACAAAAGCATTCAAGCACTCCATACACGGCACACCAACAGCTGAAGCCAACATATCTAAAAGTCCCTGCCTAAGCTCCCCCCACCCCTTCAAGGAACGGCCATGCACCCGGCTTCAACAAGGACGTCAGTGAGGCTCTATCGGTTACAACAGACAGCAAAACAACAAACATAGCTAACCTAAGTACAACCACCATCAACCTCACCAACCTATGTACAACCACCCCCCCCCCCCCCCCCCCCCCCCCCCCCCCCCCCCCCCCCCCCCCCCCCCCCCCCCCCCCCCCCCAACTCACCAACCTATGTACAACCCCACTTTCAACCTCACCAACCTATGTACAACCACTTTCCCACCTCACCTACCTATGTACAACCACCACTCAACCTCAAGCAACCCATGTACAACCACCATCAACCTCACCAACCTATGTACAACCACCATCAACCTCACCAACCTATGTACAACCACTTTCAACCTCACCTACCTATGTACAACCACTTTCAACCTCACCTACCTATGTACAACCACCATCAACCTCACCAACCTATGTACAACCACTTTCAACCTCACCGACCTATGTACAACCACTTTCAACCTCACCTACCCACGTACAACCACCATCGACCTCACCTACATATGACCAACCACTTTCTACCTCACCTACCTATGTACAACCACTTTCAACCTCACCAACCCATGTCCAACCACCATCAACCTCATCTACCTATGTACAACCACTTTCAACCTCACCTACCTATGTACAACCACCGTCAACATCATCATCTACACAAAAACAACATCAACAACAGCCGCTGAGGCTGATATTAACTCAAGCGCAAATGGCCTCCCCCCCCCCGACTTTGGGCTGACAAACGTACATTCGCATAATCAACGTTGCGTGAACATTTTGTATAAAGTTCAAAAGCAGAAAGGGGAAGCAAACAAAAAACGAATCGGTAATGAAAATTGGTTGTTGCCGCTGGCGAGTCAACATATTTGTTTCTGTTTTTTTTTGGTTTGTTTTTTAAAAAATATTTTGTTTCACTTCTTTATTCCTACTTTTTTTTTTAATTCTACCATTTTATGACTTTCTAATTGTCCTGGTATTAGTGGTGTCAAAACCGTAGCTAGTTATTGTGGCGCCTTGTGACAGTTACATCTTTGTTTTTTCGGCGCCCTCCTCCCCAATCCGAAAAGTGCAAAAATCATTTAACAGCGCCCTTTCGGCGCCACTTCCTAGTCCAGCGCCCTGTGCACGACCCGCAATGCACTTCCCACGCTACTGAGTGGTATAGATTTTATGTTATGTTTTGAAACACAAAAATCTATACAGGCTAGGAGTTATATCAATCGGTTGAAGATTATTTTCTTTAAGATAATCTCTCTGATAAAGACAGAGAGACACACAGAGAGAAAGAGAGAGAGAAAGAGAGAGAGAGAGAGAGAGAGAGCACTCAAATGGTTTTTTTTGTTTTGTTTTGATCACAAACGCGCGCATACTTACTAACAGGCGCATTAACACACATTCGGCCAATCAGAATCGTTCTATTTACCAATGTAAAGATCAGTTTCATATTCAACCAATAAGATTTTAGTTGTTGTCCCATTCAGCAAGATATTGGAATTTAAAAAAAAAAAACACGCACTTCTTGATAACGGGCATGGGCAGCATTAGGCCGCTTTACTTAATCTTAATCGAGGGCCGCACCAGAATGAAATTCTCACGTTTCTCCAACTACATGCAGATAACATTGTACTATTTGGGGTTTTTTTACCAAACATTTCCCGTTTTGAAAGAATTGGTTAAAAATTTGCCGGGGATCTGTGCAGTGGCAGAAACCCGGGGCTTTTTTTGGGCCTCAACAAAAAAATTGACTTCTCAGTAGTGGTAAGCCCCGCAGCCCTACCCTTTAATCAGGCATTGTCAGTACACGCAGGCCCACCGACAGAAATTTCGGGCCCCTGGGCAGGGCTGTCACGCCCCGCCCCCCCTCGTGCTGTTAATAATATTTTCAAAAAGTTGATTGGCCAGCTCAGTCCGGACCCCTAAAACTCGCCGGGTCCCTGGGCAGGGCTGTCACGGGCCCCCCCCCCCCGTGCTGTTAATAATATTTTCAAAAAGTTGATTGGCCAGCTCAGTCCGGACCCCTAAAACTCGCCCTAAAACTCGCTTGGCCCACCTTCCTCTCGGTGGCACTGAGTACACGTGGGGTGGGGGGGGAAAGGGTCTTTCTGTGGGTGACCCCTGCTTGTCTGTCTATTCCCAAGTTATATGATGAGTTGACACGTATTGCTGCATAGACTAGCTGATTCAATATGTATCTTTTCTCTCTCCCTGTCCAACCCCTCCCCCCCCCCCCCCCCCCCCCCCCAACACTTGATTAATTTTCACCCAGATTTTCTCAACAAAGTAACAAAAAAAAATAACGAGAGAGAGAGAGAGGGAGGGAGGGGAAAGAGGGTTTGTCTTCCACATAACTCATCATGTATTGACAAATATATCAAACTGTGTTTATGTGTGATCGTGTGTGTGTGTGTGTGTGTGAGAGTGAGTGTGATCGTGTGTGTGTGTGTGGTGGAAGGATTAGTAAAAGTAGATTATCTCCGGATCAGGGGAAAGCAATTATTTCCGTCACAGATGTCGGCCCGTCCCCCGTAGTACCTCCCTGCCAGACAACAAAGCCGGCGGTGGATGGGGGTTACGTAGACCCTGACAGAAACAGTGAAATACGCCAGTTGTATGTTATGGCAGATGAAATTAAAGATAAAAAATAAAATAACAAAAACATAAACTAACAATCGTAACTCGGACGTCAGACACATTGATGAAGATAATGCGAACAGAAATATTCGACTGACTGTGGGGTGGGGGGGGGGGATGGCAGGCATCATGGGGGTCGGGGGGGGGTGTGGGGTTGGAGGGTGGGTCCTTGATTTATGCACAATGGCTAGCTGCAATGGGAGGATACGGGCAATGGACAGTGACGTTGCATGATAACATGTGAGTAATAGACAGGTGAATAGACAGGTGAATAGACAGGTGAATAGACAGGTGAATAGACAGGGGAATAGACAGGTGAATAGACAGGGGAATAGACAGGGGAATAGACAGGGGAATAGACAGGGGAATAGACAGGGGAATAGACAGGTGAATAGAAGGTGAATAGACAGGTGCATGATGTCAAGTACACCCGGTAACGGCGGTAACAATGGTTTGGTGTTTTTATATGTTAATTATGAATTTGTATTTTTTTTATTTTAAAAATGGAACACAGTGTAGTGAATATATTCATCCACCCATCCATTTATCTAACCATTTACCTATCTATCCACCCAGTCATCAATTTACCTAACCATTTACCTATCTATCCACCCAGCCATCAATTTACCTAACCATTTACCTATCTATCCACCCAGCCATCAATTTACCTAACCATTTACCTATCTATCCACCCAGCCATCAATTTACCTAACCATTTACCTATCTATCCACACACCCATCAATTTACCTAACCATTTACCTATCTATCCATCCAGCCTATCACAATTTGAAGCACTATATGATACAACTGTTAAGAACGGACACTTAAGAACGGCTAGTGAGACGTGACTCACTGTGTCCCTCAACACCTGGGGTACAACCATATAGGCTCATGGTCAGCAAACAATTTTAGAACCGTTGGGCCAATGTGACTGGTATCGTCATGTGACTGGTCTAAACCATCACGTCAGTCAGCGGTTCTCAGCATTTCACTTTTGATCCCACGGAGGTTGTTTTTTTTTCTTTTCATAATTCTTTCTTTAAAACTTTATGTGAATCTACCTTTTTTTAAAAACTTCTTTCATTCTATTCTCCTATTCCATTTAATTAAAATTTTTTTTTTCCGGAGGAGCTCTTAAATAATTGCACGTGGGGACGCTTAGGATAGCATGGAGACCGCTGTAGTAGTGTGGTGAAAAAAAAAAACCCAAAAAAAAAAGACAAGATCGTTTGTGCGCATGACCGGCCTCCGACGGTAGCTCGTAGAAATAAATGGCCGCTGGCGAAAATATAACAGACAAAACAACAGACAACGGAATAATGCGATGATAAACTCCCTATGACGTCAAGTGCGGCCATTTTTTTTTTGTTTTGTTAAAACTGTGTCATTAACGACCTGAAAACTGCAATAATACAAAACAAAACACAATGTTTTACGGTTAATGTCATGCGTTTATGCAAGAATAAAATATGTCGGAAAAAAAAATCGGGAAAAGTAATATTAAAAAAAAAAATAAACAACAAACATAATTAGGTTAATAACTTTTTGTTTTGTAAACTATTGCAGATTTAAAAAAAAAAAAAACCAGGTAAAAATACTGGGAACGTAAATATAATTCCAACCTGCGCCGTTACAAATATTTTTTTTTAGGAGGGCCCTAGTCAAAGTTACATTGGGGAGGGGGGTGGGAGGGAGGAGGGTGCGCTTTAGCACTGGGGGTGGGGGGCTTAAGCAGGCGCATAGATTACCTGCACCGGGCTAGATAGAAATTAATACTAGCGGGGACCCCTTAGACATTTGGGGGGGGTGGGGGGAGCCCCAGTCGAACGCAGACCTACTAGCGCATACAGTGGATTAGTAAATATGAACACCTTATATAACGGGCAGATAGATAGCAAACACGTGACCTCGGACTATTCAATGGTCTCCCTTATTTGTCAAATGTAAACACAATGTTCTCTTTCCGTAATGAGATTTTATTTCTTTATGAGTGATATTTATGTGGAAAGTCCGTCACATTCATATAAAAGAAAAACCGATCGCTGTTAAATTTTCTTTTTTTTTTATTAGTGCATCGGTACTGTGCCATTCGCAAGACATAAAATGTAAAAACCGAGATTACTCAAAGACATCCATTTTCCCCCGAATTTCTATTTTTAGCCCTTTTTTTTTTTTACTTTGTTTGTTAACCAACCAGCTCGTTTTGCATGTCGGTGTGTCGGTCACGTGATTAGTTAATTTATCAAACCGGCTCGGATTGTGATGGGGGAGGTAATTTCGGAACCATGTTCATAGGTTAATTATTACCTGCCCTTGATGTGGCCCCAAAAAAAAACAACTATTTGTGAAAAGTTCCGTTGGACAGCGCATTAAATAGGAACACATGTAAGAAACACACACACACACACACTCACATACACATGTATGTGTGTGTCTTAAGTGTGTAGAGCATCTTGGCTATTGTTGGATAGGGCAGGCCCGTAGCCAGGTCAAAGTCAGCAGGGGGGCACCAATACCCAGCAAGGGGGGGGCAACTTTACTTTTTCTTTATTTTTTCCTCTTTTCTTCTTTTTTTCAGCGGGGGGCACTCCACACCTAGCGGAGGGGCACGACCCCCTAGGGCCCCCCTGGCTACGGGGCTGGGATAGGTAAAGGAACAGTCAAATGCCAAGCTAATGATTTAGAAGTTAATAATGTGTGCGTGTACACAATACGTTGGTGGACTCCGTTCATTATTTACTTCTGTCACCGACTGACATAGTCTGTTTATCTTGTGGTGCAACAATTACCGGCCTGTGACAGCGAGAGGAGTCTTGTGTGTGTGTGTGTGGGTGGGGGTTAGGGGGGAGGTGACAATGAATCATCTGGGGAGGTCTGTGCGTAGGAGTGTCAATCCGACATACGTCAGGTGTGTGTGTGTGGGGAGGGGAGGGGGGGTCCTCTGCCATTGAGGCCATGTCGGATACAGTTATCTGCTATTTACTGACTTTTGTTATTGGTCGGATCAGAAGGGCCCCCCCTCCCCATTGGTGGATATAGTCAGGGGCGGGGGGCCCAAGATAAAGCCGAATGCAGCCTTGTTGAGACAGAGATTACAAAAAATTTTAATGCAACCCAAATAACTTCAATGCTCTAAAAAATTTTTTTTTTTTTTAGAAAAAACTAAACTTTTTAAATACAAAACTAGTTGAAGCCACACATTGATGACGATGACATCATTACATATCAAGCTTTCATTGGCCTCGCTGTGTGATGGGCAGGGCAAGTCACATGACATGACGAGTTTAGGACAGGGCAGGGGGGTTCTCATAATGTACATCACGACCCCCATGTACTATTTGACATGATAATGGGTTGTGGGGGGAATAATAGATTGTGGAAATGGTGGATTGTGGAAATGGTGGATTGTGGGAATGGTGGAATGTGGAAATTGTGGATTGAAGAAATGGTGGAATGTGGAAATGTTGGAATGTGGAAATGGTGGAATGTGGAAATTGTGGATTGAAGAAATGGTGGAATGTGGAAATGGTGGATTGTTGACACAATAGAGAGCGTGTAGTCCAGTCTTATTCGGCGTCCAAATGACCCAAAAAAATCTATTTCCTTGCCCAACTTTTCCAATCCAGTATCTGTAGAGATTGGGCCTCAACCTCCCAAAGGACGTACCTAAAGGGCGATTCCAAGAACGGAACTGGGCAATAATAAATACCTGCATCTAGCGCAAGTTCATTTAATCCAGTGGTTCCCAAAGTGGTCCCTGCGGACCCCCAGGGGTCCCTGGTATCATTCAGGGGGTCCGTGGAAAATTAAAATTCATTTAGGGGTCCCTGAACAACTTTAGGGGGTCCGTGAAAGGTTTAATGTAAAATAGTAAAATTGTGATCTATTTTTATTTTTTTGGAAATTAAAATAAAAGACAATAAATAACAGGCTGTCTGGCATACTTAAAACAAGCTGCACCAAATGTATTTTTAGTGCATTGCGTCATTCATCGTTTGATCGCCAAAAATCTTAGTGAACGTTTGAATAGATCACTATATTATGTCATTAAAGCAGTTAATAAAATCAGAAGGAATGCCTAAAATGAGGTATTTTTTCTGAAGTTTGTTTGAAACATTACGAAGACTATAATCGTGTATTAGTTCACACAGAAGTACGTTGATTATCTAAAGGTGCATGTTTAAATCGATTATTTGCGCTCTTTGATTTATTGTTGGAATTCATGGAAAGCAAAGACAATGATTTGCGACACAATTTAACATATCCTATATGAGTGATTCATTTGACAAATTTAACTAAACTAATTTGAAATTACAAGGTGACAAATTAAATTTAATTAAATCTAAAAGCGTAATGGCTGCGTTTGTGGCAAAACTTTTTCTGTGCAAACAAAACTTGGATATTCCCGACTGGGCGAAGAGCCCTTTCACGCTTGGACACAGATGAATCCTTACTAATACAGGAGCAGCTTATTGAAATATTTACAAAAGAGGAATTTAAACCAATCTTTAAACAATGGTACCGCAAAGAAATCCCATTTTTATATGCCGCATTATGTGTTGTTGTACAGAAGTTGTTGACTGATTTTCCGCCTTACTATTTGGTAGAACGTTGATTCAGTGCCGTTATGAACTTCATCACACACAAACACAAAAAAACACAAACCGACCAGAAATTAGTGCTCGTGGGAATTTGCAGTCACTACTCACAAACATTGAGCTGGACATAAATAAACTCATATCATCCACAAACATTGAGCTGGACATAAATAAACTCATATCATCCACAAACATTGAGCTGGACATAAATAAACTCATATCATCCACAAACATTGAGCTGGACATAAATAAACCCATATCATCCACAAACATTGAGCTGGACATAAATAAACTCATATCATCCACAAACATTGAGCTGGACATAAATAAACTCATATCATCCACAAACATTGAGCTGGACATAAATAAACTCATATCATCCACAAACATTGAACTGGACATAAATAAACTCATATCATCCACAAACATTGAGCTGGACATAAATAAACTCATATCATCCACAAACATTGAGCTGGACATAAATAAACTCATATCATCCACAAACATTGAGCTGGACATAAATAAACTCATATCATCCACAAACATTGAGCTGGACATAAATACACTCATATCATCCACAAACATTGAGCTGGACATAAATAAACTCATATCATCTCATCAAATTCATCCACGTCATTGTTTTTTTTTTATTTTAAACGAAAATTATAATTTCAATAAAAACTTTTTTCAACAAAATGTTGTTGTTTTTTATGTATAATTTTCATAACATGAATTTATGCAGCTTTTCTCTTGGGGTGGGGGGGGGGTCCGTGGGCAAGTTTTGATTATAAAAGGGGTCCATGGGTCAAAAAAGTTTGGGAACCACTGATTTAATCTCTTAGTGTAATCTGACAAAAATGCCTTGTGTAATAACGTCACTTGAAATGAATATCTTTTGTTATGGTTATTTTTAGTTTTTTTTTTCTTGTCGGGGAAAAATGTTCGCCTATTATAGAATTCTTTCGTTTTTTTTTGTTGTTCTTGTTGTTAACGCAATTTTGTCCGTCTGTCCGTCATCATCCTAGATCTCAGCAACCATAAGACCTAGACCCATGTTGTTAGGATTAGGGAATTAGGGTTAGGGTTTGGAATAGGGTTAGGATTAGGGTTAGGGTTGGGATTAGGGTTAGGGAGAGGGTTAGTGTCGGGGTGTGTGTTTTGGGTCCAACTGGTTGAACGTAGAGGCGCTGTGGCAGCGTGGTGTTAACTTTGCAACTTTACATTCATCTTAAATAAATCTCAACTCTCAAACGAATGAACAAGACTGTGCAGCTGATTCAATATTTAATCCGTAGACAAAGACTTAAAAGATACAAAAATGTGCTTTCACTTTACTTCAAAGTATTATTGATTGACTTTCATAAAAAAAAAAAAGCTAATCACTAGACAGAGCACGTCCTACAAGCTCAAGAACAAGTAAGTATCCAAGTGACGTTCTTCTTACGTAAACATAAAAAACTCGGATCTCCAGTTTATTAAAAACTGTGATCAAACACATGTACGAAATAATACCAAATAACACCTTTACACCTCCCTCATCGGGGGGCAGATGAAGTGTAGAATTCATCTGTTTCTATGACCTTGGCACAACGCCCAGCCACCCCCCGTGAACTCCCCCCAATTTAAAGTCAGGTGACCCATTTAAAGCTGGGTGGACTTGGTGACTTTCAACACCAGGACCTGAAAAGAATTCCCAAAAAGGTTTTTCTCACTGAGGTTCGAGCCCGGGACCACTGCGGTTGACAGCCGTTCTACCTTTTTTCTATGTCCTCGTCTATTTTCAGTGATCACGTGGTATTTACTGTCATAAAGCCGTTCACTTGGACAAACATGCTGACCCACTTCCACAGTGACCCACTTCCGTAGTGACCAACTTCCACAGTGATCACGTTTCATTTTCCATTTGGCCCGATGCGGAGAGACCCAAGACAGGTGGTTTTGACAAGCGCCCCCCCCTGGACAATAGCGTGCTGTAGGATGGGTGGTGCGAGTTACGCGGCAGCGCACAGCCTCCCCCCCCCCCAAACCAGGAAAGGGTGCCGATATAGCTTTAGTTAAAAAATATTCCTAGCATTTTTATTTTTGAGATCTGGGTAAGGGCGCTGAACAAAATATCGCCCGCACGGGGCGCCACAATATCCAGCTACGGCCCTGACACAAAATACCTCTCATTCAAAGACACACACAAGAGAGCTGCGACCATTGCCGTAGATTGTTGCCTCCTGGGGTTGAATCTATTTGTGCGCATGACAGCCTCGTGTGTGGCTCAAAAAGAAAAAAAGACCCATGACGAGCAGTGGTAAGAAAAACCCGCCCCACCCCCCGCCCAAAAAGAAAAAATGTAGCCAGGCTGGCGAATTTCCCGCCAGTTTGGGCTATTTCAGTTGGGCTATTTCAGTTGAATTGGGCTGCTTTAAAATTGAATAATGAACGAGTTGAATCCAGTTTGAATTTCACATTATAATCAAAATAATTAACATTTTCATTGATAAAACATGCCGTTATTTTAAATTAAACAATTTATTGTCTAAATATTTTGAACGTTATCTTTCTCAAAACCAAAGGGAGGGGGGTGGGAAGGGGGGCATGACGAACGCTCGTCCCAGGGCCAGCACGCCCCTGGATCACAAATAGAGCTAAGAGCTTAGCAGTCGTGTCGACTCATTTGGTCTATATGAGACCTACCTCGCGCAGAATAAATTGATTTGGTTTCATAATCCCCTAAAAAAAGAAAAAGGTAAGCTGTGAGAATTCCTCCAGTTCCTGGAAATTTTACGAATCCCCCCCCCCCAACCAAACGCCTCTAGCCACACCTCCGCTCGCGCGCGCACACACACACGCACCACCACAGGGCAGCTCCTGCCTTCACGTGACCTACTTTTTGTTTCTGACCCACCAGCCAGCTCGGCTAGGTGGTCGGGAGAGTTCGTACGAAGACGTACCTAACTCATGTCTCTTTTCTAGGAATAGCAGGAACGGTTACTCGTAATGTTACACCGTGCCCTTGTTACACTATAAAAGACTATTTATAGATATATACACGTTCTTCTAAGGTGTGTGTGTGTGTGTATGTGTGTGTGTCTCAAGCTGAGTCCGTGTGTGTGTGTCATGACACAGCAGTTAGTCCAACACACACACACATACACACACAGCCTAATGAACACATGACCAACTTTATGTGCTCTTTTTTTTAATTTTTAAAAGCTGCGCATATAATAAGTGAAGTAATGCACTAAGATAGACTTTAAAAAAATTTTTTTTTTTTTTTTTTTAGAAATCTATCGCACAGCATTTGAGGGTTTTCCCCAAACTTAGAACATTTACAGCCCATCGTGAAATCAGTTGGGCTCTTGGCAACCAACATGCAAAAACAAAAAAAAAAAAACCAACAACGATTGAAGAAAAAAATATTTCAAGATTTATTCTCTGTACGTATCAATTTAAACTTTTTTATACCTCACCATTTTTGTTGTTTAATACACTGGGGAGGGGGGATGTTCTTTTGTTACGTAACGCCTCGGGGTGGGTGACAACCCCGGGTGTGGGGGTGTAAGGTGTGACCAGGCCCACCGACAGAAATTTCAGGCCCCCTGGGCAGGGCTGTCACGCCCCCCCTCCGTGTTGATAATAATATTTTCAAAAATTGATTGGCCAGCTCAGTCCGGGCCACTAAAACTCGCCGGGCCCCTGGGCATTTGCCTCCCCCCACCTCCCCCCTCTCGGCGGCACTGGGTGTGACACACAGCGATAAAGAATGACTAACAAGCGTTAGATGCTGCCCTGGTTAAGGGGGGGGAGAGGGTGGAATGGGGTAGGGGGGAGGGGTAAGGAACAATCTCGTAACGGGGCCCACTATCTATAAAATTAAATATATATTACTGTGACATGTGATCGGGTAGGGGGGTCATCGGGGCAGAAGGAAAATTTGGTTTAAAAAAGCAACCTAGGCATATGAAGGGATGGGGGGGTTAGGACAACACCAAACCCCCCATCCCCCACCCAAAAAAAGAGGGGCAGTTTAAAGAAGGGGGGGGGGGGTGAGGTTGAGTTTCTTATCAACAACTAGGAGGAGGAAAAACATCTTTATTAGTCACCACAAAGGTCAAACCGGGGATTTTCAGTTGAAAGTAGGGCAATCTACATCGTTGGCCACCCATCTTTCCTCTCACTCCCTCCCTTCCTTCTTCACTATCTCCTTCCTCCCTACTCTCCCTCCCTCCCTAATTCTCTCTCCCTCACTCTCTCTCTCTCTGTATCTATCTATCTATCTATCTATCTATCTATCTATCTATCTATCTATCTATCTATCTATCTATCTATCTATATATATATATATATATATACATATACAATTTCTTTTTAGAAAAGCGCCTACATACCTTATAGACTGAGCAATTCAACAAAGACCCGACATGAACATTTTAGTTTCGCACCTAATGCCATTGGAACTGTTTACAAATAAATTGAAGCATTTGAAAGAGCCTACACCAGTGTCTGCCTAATATGCCTGCAGTTATCTTTTGTTCAAGTAGCCAATCACTTTAATTCCCTAAAATGGTACTTTCAACAGAAGTAAGACACTCAATAAACTGACTATAGCGCCGCTCTTTAAATTGTATTTTTTTATTTTACTAAATACAAAAACCGGAAAGCGGGCCTTCATTTCTCTCATTGCTGTCCCACCTGGCCTACCAATAGTTGGCCCTGTCCAACCTGGCCTACCAATAGTTGGCCCTGTCCCACCTCGCCTACCAATAGTTGGCCCTGTCCCGCCTGGCCTACCAATAGTTGGCCCTGTCCCACCTGGCCTACCAATAGTTGGCCCTGTCCCACCTGGCCTACCAATGGTTGGCCCTGTCCCACCTGGCCTACCAATGGTGGCCCTGTCCCACCTGGCCTACCAATGGTGGCCCTGTCCCACCAATGGTGGCCCTTTACCACCTGGCCTACCAATAGTTGGCCCTGTCCCACCTGGCCTACCAATGGTGGCCGAGAACAGTTCTTCGTTGAGTGCGGCCTTCAGTAAACCATTTTTTCTTCCTATTTTTAAATACCTATCTTTCTTTTTTTGGAACTAATTCTTGATAAAATAACTTTGTTTCTATTTCAAGTATTTTTTAAGTATATAATGCTGCCCCCCCCCCAATCCACCTCGTGCGATGCCGCCCCTGAAATATACTCATGATGAGTAAGAAAAAAACAAAACAGAAGAGTATCTCAACGCAAGGTGAAGTGAACTTGTAACCTTTTAGTAATGAAATTGTTACAGATGATGAGGTTACGTATCCACTCAGAACACTTATCCATTTGTTTTGTAAAATAAAAACAACATCTCGACAGAGTATACTGTAAAACGCCACAGATTAGATTCTGAGACTGAAATAAATCAAAAAGCCAAACATTGGATGGGGGGGGGGGGGAATAATTCACTTTCACATACAATTCTGTGATAAAAACCGAGTTGCGCTGCCTTGTTATAATAGTAATGCGTGATATGATGAAAGTGATTGTGTGTGTGTGTGTAGGTTTGGTGGGATGATATCTTCCTGTTCAATATCTAAATATTCAAAAGATGATGGGGGGAAAACCAGGATCGTACCCGGATATGTCATGGGCGCCTGTAGAACGGGGGGGGGCTCTAGAATGAAAAATAAATGGGATTGTCTCCTTCCCCCCCCCCCCATATGAGTGTGTAAGGCTCAGTTTTATAAAAAAAATGTTTCCGAAGTTTCAAGAGACTTTATGGTGGGGACTGGAAGAATATTAATGTGTGTGTGTTACTTTAGAGGATAAAATTCAATTTGTCATGGATGTACTACACCCTCTTGGGTCGGACGTTGTTCGCTACAGTGAAGGAGACAGGTCGAGTTTGGTGAGGAGAGAGGGGGTCTATTTTGTTTATGGTAAGCTATTTTATCCATGTATCCACACACACACACACGCACGCACGCACGCACGCACGCACGCACGCACACACACACACACCGAGTTTAATTTAACATTAATTCCTTTTTTACCTCAGTGGCATTCGTTGTGTTTATCAAATGTAAATATGTATATACGGTATGTATGTGTACTAAACATTACTATGTATAGTCTGTATGTATGTAAGCCTATATATATATATATATATATATATATATATATATATATATTTATATATAGTATGTATGTGTACTAGATATAGTATGTAAGCCTATATATAGTCTGTGTGTATGTATGTATGTGTGCTATATATAGTCTGTATGTATGTATGTATGTATATTTATATGTATGTGTGTAAGCCTATATATTTTAGGATAAAGATTTATTGAGGCCTCTGATGTTGTTGATTTAATATGGTGTCATTAATAAAACACAAAAAGCATCATTTGTATGTGTATGTGTGTGTGTGTGTATGTGTGTGTGTATATGTGTGTGTGTGTGTGTGTGTGTATGTGATTATTGAAAAGAAATTTAAAGATAACACCCCCCCCCCCACCGTAAAATAAAAATACTCGTCAATGAATTGTAAAATACCGTCAAACGGTACAGTATGTCATGCCCCCAAAAATGTTCATTACAAAAATAAAAGTCAGATGTAGTAATACCTATAAGGTGGGGATGGAGTGGGTATGGTTGGCTGCATAAACCTGTGTGTGTGTGTGTGTGTGTGTGTGTGTAAATGAATGTCTGCATGAACTATACACACTTACCTTTGTGGCTGCCACTTGCACACGTCGTAAGGCTCTTCACGTTTGCCAGATATTTTATTAACGAAAACTGCCGAAATTAGAACAGAAACCCGCCAATCACCCGCCAGATTAGTGACAGCGAAAAGAAATGTCAAAATCAAATCCTATTTTTAGATTTAATGTGTAATTTGTTTGTACATTGGTAAAAAAAAATTGAGCCGCCAAAAAAAAACCGCCAACTCGCCAGTTGATCTTAGCAGGCCCGTAGCGTGCGGGGCGGCCTGGGAGGCCGGGCCCCCTTCTGCTTGTTTACTCTACTTAGTAACATTTTTTCCTGCCACCCCCCCCCCCCCCCGCTATTGGCCTTACACTTGCTGTAAAATTTTCAAGCTACGGGGCTGAATCTTAGGCCTCAGCAGATTCTCACCAAAATAACACCGCCAAAAAAAAAAAAACTGGCGGGGGGAAACCAGCCAACCTGCCATCACTGGCTTGTAAACTATCCTACCTACATGGACAAAACCTATATAGTTGTAGATTTTTTTTTAAATTGTCGTTACTCGAAATCGGAGCATTTCTTCGCCGCCATCTTTGTTCGTTAGTTGCCAAACTTTATCTATTTATACATTTTTTTAAAAAAAAGTAATTAATGAAGAAACACAAATCTTTCTGTAGTTCGGGGGGGGGGGGTGTGAGGGGGGCTAGGGAGGGAGGGGTAGGGGAAGAGCTTCATTCGTAATCGAAGTAATAACAAAACAAACAACAACAACAGCAACAACAACGACCAATGGTTCGATGAATGAATGGAGAACACATCGTTCAACATCAGCACACACACACAGTGGGTGTGTCACTGTGCTTGTGTTGTAACGCTGTTGTGCACGTTGTAATGGCTGTTGTGCCCGTTGTAATGGCTGTTATGCAAGTTGTAATGGCTGTTGTGCAAGTTGTAATGGCTGTAGTGCACGTTGTAATGGCTGTTATGCAAGTTGTAATGCTGTTGCTCATTACCGTGCCATATGATGTGTACCACACTGCTGGGTAGGCCTGTTTGTGTTTTTTACTGCTGTTGTGCTGTCGTAATGTTGTGCATGACCGTGCCATATGCTGTGCTAGCCGTGTATCGAACTGCTGTGTATGCCTGTTTTGTATTTTTGTCAAGTCTTGTAAACCTTCAAGTTGTTGTCAATGTTGACTAGTCTTATTCTCATGCACAATACAATGTTGACAAACTATATCCAACCCCCCCTCCTCCCTCTCCCCTACACCGATGCAAAGAAAGCGAAGCAACCATGACAACAAACTGCCTGTTGACAAACAAACAATGAGACCAACTTTTTTCCATTACCCCTATGGCTGAGTGACCGGATCGGATTTTCTTTTTTTTTTCTAGATCTATTTTCAGAGGCGTCGTCATGGCAACTTCTTGTGAAAGGGGAAAGGGAGGGGGAGGGGGGAATGCGAATATTAGAACATAAGTGCGGTTGAATGGAATAAACGTTTTTTTTTTTAAACATTTTGTTTTGAATGATACAGGCGTAAATATTTAGGAGTGATTCAAACTTTTTATCATTCAAATCTAAATCAATCGATATGATACAAAACATAAATCAATTGATATGATACAAGACATAAATCAATCGATATGATACAAAACATAAATCAATTGATATGATACAAAACATAAATCAATCGATATGATACAAAACATAAATCAATCGATATGATACAAAACGTAAATCGATTGATATGATACAAAACATAAATCAATTGATATGATACAAAACATAAATCAAATGGAATGATTGAAACTTAAATCCAGAAGCGTAGGAAGGGCACAGGGGGAGGTGTGAGAGAACAGGGCGCGAACAAGGGAGGGGCGCCGATCGGTATGGGTGTGCCGACAAATGTAACTCGCACAGGGTGCACCAATAATTAGATACGGCCCTGGACGAATCATTTTAAAAGATACAAAAATGAATCGGTTTGAATGTTACGGACTTAAATCATTTAGCATTTTAATACTTAAATGATTTGTTAAGTTACAATCTTAAAAAAGTTAACATTTTACAAACTTAAATCATTTGTTGTCACAATCTTAAATAATTTAGTATTTTAGAGACTTAAATCATTTGTTAACTTACAAGATTAAAAAGTTAACATTTTACAAACTTAAATCATTTGTTAAGTTACAATCTTATAAAGTTAACATTTCACAAATTTAATCATTTGTTAAGTTACAATCTTAAAAAAGCTAACATTTTACAAACTTAAATCATTTGTTAAGTTACAAGATTAAAAAAATTAGCATTTTACAAACTTAAATCATTCGGAATGTTAAATAATTTTGAAATATACAAACATAAATAACTGGAAATATTATTTTTACAAGCTGAAATACTTTTGAAAAGCTAAAACCATTTAAAATGATACAAATTTAAATCACTTTAAAACTGAAATAATTTAAACTTAGCGAGTTAAAAATTATTGAAAAATACTAACACCATACAACTTAATCAGGGTAGGTATGTTTTATTACATTTAATCTTTTCATTATAGTATTAATTGTAAATATGTTTACATCTATTATCGTTATATTTCTGTCAACACTCTATAAGGTGTGTTTTTGTTTTCTTTTATAACTTAAATAAAATAATTAAATATGTCGGAGACGGCTGAACTTCATGACTGTGTTCATTTTGAACATTTGGTTATCTTCAGTGCTTTTTTTTTGTGACGGTACGCACCGGTACGGCGTACCGGCACCTTTTTCAATGTGGGGGGAAAAATTATTACTTTTCTTGTATTTTAACGTTTATTATTAATTTATGATATTATTTATTTGTTAAAATTGAATTATTTTAAAATTGTGCGCAATAAGAACTTAACTAGACGCTGGGTTTTAGCTAAAATTTAGGCAATCCATCACTGAGTACCGGCACCTATTTTTTTTTTACAAAAAAAAATGCACTGGTTATCTTCACGACTGTGTTCATTTTGAAAATTGCTTGAATCATTTTCAAAATATTTGAATCTAGCACTATAGGGAACTAAAAACAGACAATACGGTCAGTCTACGTCACTTGTTAGTTGATAATTTGATGATAATTGATATATGACACACGTGATGAATTATAGTGGCCGTTTCTAAGAATATTATTACCACTTACGTCACTAGAGGTAGAGTGCACAGTTGCACACACACACACATACATACACACACACACATATGCACACACACACGCACAAACCTGTCACGAAATAAATAAAACCTTATTTTTTGTCTGATTCTACGTTCACAACATTTTAATAATATTGTATACAAACTGTTTTGTATTGGTCTGTATGATACAATTGTTGTATACAGACTAATTTGTGTAGGCCTATATAATTAATAAATGAGCGTGGGTTGATATTGCTCAGAAATATTTAAAGTTTGTTGATATAACAACGAAGAATTCGTCGTAGCCAACAAATTGCTGTCAAATGACATTTGGAATATTTCTGTCACGAGCAAATAGTTAGCAAAATTTTTAATGACTGATGTGTAGAATAGTGTGTACCACACATTGTAAATGACTGATGTGTAGAATAGTGTGTACCGCACATTTTTAATGACTGATGTGTAGAATAGTGTGTACCGCACATTGTAAATGACTGATGTGTAGAATAGTGTGTACCACACATTGTAAATGACTGATGTGTAGAATAGTGTGTACCACACATTGTAAATGACTGATGTGTAGAATAGTGTGTACCACACATTGTAAATGACTGATGTGTAGAATAGTGTGTACCACACATTGTAAATGATTGATGTGTAGAATAGTGTGTACCACACATTGTAAATGACTGATGTGTAGAATAGTGTGTACCACACATTGTAAATGACTGATGTGTAGAATAGTGTGTACCACACATTGTAAATGACTGATGTGTAGAATAGTGTGTACCACACATTGTAAATGACTGATGTGTAGAATAGTGTGTACCACACATTGTAAATGACTGATGTGTAGAATAGTGTGTACCACACATTGTAAATGACATGTGTAGAATAGTGTGTACCACACATTGTAAATGACTGATGTGTAGAATAGTGTGTACCACACATTGTAAATGACTGATGTGTAGAATAGTGTGTACCACACATTGTAAATGACTGATGTGTAGAATAGTGTGTACCACACATTGTAAATGACTGATGTGTAGAATAGTGTGTACCACACATTGTAAATGACTGATGTGTAGAATAGTGTGTACTAGTGTGTACCACACATTGTAAATGACTGATGCGTTGATTAGTGTGTATTGAACACTGTAAATCGGAGTTTGATTGTTTTAGTTTTTTTTTATAAATAGTTTAATATATGGGGGGGGGGGGGGGATATGGGCTGTATTATTTGTGGAAAATGTTAAAATAAAGTTTTATGGTTTATGTTACAAAGAATGAAATTTAGGTTGTTTTTATATTCATTAAGCGCACAACAAAATTGATGTTGTATGTATGTTGTATGTATGTTGTATGTTTGTTGTATGTATGTTGTATTCTATAATTAAAAAAAAACAAAAAAAACTATTCCTTTTTGTATCGATATTTGTGTTTAAACACGTTATGTCAAACAGTTTTATTCTTTGTACATTGTATACACATATAGCAGTATGTTAATATTTACTTCTTGATGAGTAAAATTCAGTTTACTTTTTCATTTCGCCAACGATATTATATCTAACAAATTGTTAGTAAACAAATGTAAGTTTGTTTGTAACTTCAGTTATTAACATAACAATTTGTTGAATATTTTCTCTTAATTTCTTTTTCAAAAAGCATTGTCTTCTATAATGTTTGTTTTACTATTGTGAAATCAGTGTCAAATTAAATGTGTTGTTATGTAACATGGATTGGTATCAAATGTACATTTCGCCGCCCCCCCCCCGTAGTATCAAATTTGATTGGAATAGGCACTAGATTGGGGGAGGGGTCAGCCATCGCCTAGTTTACATATCCACGAGAACGGCTGCGCACTTTGATTCCAAATGCATTCAAGAAAAAAACTTCAAATATAAATATAAGGTGAAGTGGATTCATTGTCTGTACTGTAACTAAATTGTTAAACGCCAGGTTAACGGACACACACATTAACACAGAATAACACAAAATATAGTACACAATAACACATATTAGCACATAATAGCACATAATAACATATAACACACAATAGCACAGAATAAGACAGGATGACACACAATAACACGGACTAACCCATAATAACACATAATAACATATAACACAATAACACAGAATAACACACAATAAAACAAAATATATCAAACAATAACACAAAATATAGCACACAATAATACATATTAACGCATAATAACACATAACATTTAACACACACAGAATAACACAGAATGACACAGAATAACACTGAATAGCATGTAATAACACACGATAACATATATGAATACAGAATAACACAGAGTAACACAGAATGACACAGAATAACATGTAATAACACACAATAACATATATTAACACAGAATAACGCAGAATAACACAGAATAACACAGAATAACATGTAATAACACACAATAACACATATTAACACAGAATAACACAGAATGACACTGATTAACATGTAATAACACACGATAACACATATTAACACAGAATAACACAGAATAACATGTAATAACACATAATAACAGATATTAACACACAATAACACATTTCATCAAACAAAGGCTTCTACATTTATCTTTTATTTCCCATGTGTACATTAATACGAGCCACATTAAATAAAATAAACCCACAGTCACAAAAACAACATGCTCTATTGTCCCCGTTTTGTCTGTCTGTCCGTCCGTCATCACCCTAGATCTCAACAACCATAAGTCCTAGACCCATGATGTATATATCTTTTTGTAGGTCTTGGCCTGCCAAGAATTGACTTTTTTCCATTTCGCGATCTGACCTCTCAGGGCCGTAAAAGGGGCCTTAGTACCGTTTTTTTACTATATAAGCTATATTAATAAAGGAGCGCTATATCTCAGCAACTATAAGTCCTAGACCCATGATGTATATATCATTTTGTAGGTCTTGGCCTGCCATGTGTACATCAAAAGTTCATTTCGCGATAGGACCTCCGAGGGCCGGACTTCAGTGCTCCTAAGGGGCTTATATATTATATATACACCTTGTTCGTTCAATAACCCGTTCATTTGGTGCGAAATACTGCAGCACGTAGTTTCACCAAGATTTATTAAGAAACTCATCAAATGAAATAGTAAGCTTGTGTTCTGAGTTTAATTGAAAGTATCAGAGCTATGCAACAATTGACGGAGTTTTCGGACGATTAAATGACTATAATTTCGAATGTTTTCAATTATGAGTCCTATTTCAGTAACCACAAACCACTTGTAGTTAGATTTAAGAGACAATAACTTTTTTTCAAATATAAAGAAACGTCTTTATAATTTTTTTTTTACAGATATATGCATTACACAATTGAATTTATAAACATTTCCAAAATTTACAAATATTTACTGAAAGCTAATAAACGTACTGATACATAACATGAAAATGCGCTAACACGTCCTGTGTCCAGAATGGAACAGGCTTAATTGCTTGTTTTTAATTGTTACCATTTTTTGTTGTAATTAAAATGGTAAACAGAAACCCTCAGTAAAACACACATAATGTAAATAAATGTTTAGCATCTCTCCAATATTAGTACACCACAATAAAAACATATTTAAATAAAATTAAGTCTCATAGTCTTAAACAATATTTAATTGTAAGAAGAAAATCAAAATGTTTGCAACTGAAAAGACAATTTTTATTTTTGCAATGTTTATGGTTAAATAGAGTCACACACTTTTTTTGTTTATTATAATTATATTTACTGTAGGCCCATACAAAATATATAATTACATTCACTGTAGGCCCATACAAAAATAACCCAAGCCGGATTTATTAAATTCTGTAATGCTATCCGGCTCGTCAGTTCTGGCAGGTCAAGTTACAAGATAGATACAGAACATGTAGTTCCGTTCCTCCTGCAAACTCTTTTATACTTCTAATTTAAAGAGTAATCGGTTCATGACAAAGAGATTATTTTTCTATCGATACTTTTGTTAACAGTTTTTATTGAGTGAATCTTAGCTCAATTTAATCAAATATTTACCGGCAAGTTATTTTGCTATCATATTCGATACATTTTTATTTGTATCGTTAGGTTTATTCATGTACAGAGTCTAGAGGATTACCAGACATAGTTAAAGATACTTATTGTATGGTACTGTGTTTATTGATTATAGTTGGCATAAACATTCATAATAAAATAACTACAATATATATATATATATATATATATATATATATATATATATATATATATATACATATATATATCACAATCTCGCCTTTAGGGCTGGTGTGATGGTCGTTGTCTGTGGGGTAATCTAGTTCTGAACTGAATACGTGAGGTCAATAATTTATATTTGCGTACAGCCACGTGACGAGTAAATACAGAACGACTCAAGTCGGGTGCGATTAACAACACTTAGACTTTATTCAAAGCAGATACATATAAACATCTAGTTCTAAAAAGAACTCTTAGCTGGGCCGCTAAGTTACAATATGCAAATCATAAGTATCCAAATAACTCTAAAGGAAGTTTAGAGTCGGGAGTCTAAAACAGACTCGTATGACGTGGGCCCCTCGGAGTGGGGGAATGCGCCCAGTCCTGTCCGTAGAGGGGATGGACTCCTCCCCGATTACTAAACTCATCTCCTTTTATATCATTGGGCCCTCAATCTGAATCCACGTCCAACATACATCAACGTCATGTCAGGTCCAGGTGTGCACTGATGAACGGTGCCGTATGATAAGGCACGGCCGCTCAGTTATCATCTAGCCTGGTCCGAGGAATTAATCTCATGGGGGAAAGGGGTGAAAGATGGATGTCCGGCGGAGACGTGTCCGCCGTCACGATCGATTGGTTTTACTAACAAGCCTGTGCATGTCAGCCCCAACGTCCGTACATTCTATTGGGAGTGGTAGAGATAAAAAGGGGGTGGGTGTTGATGCAACGCGGGAAGGAAAGGGGGTGGGTGTTGAGCGCGGGAAGATGTCTTAACTACAGTTTGTAACAATATATATATATATATATATATATATATATATATATATATATATATGTATATATATATATATATATATATATATATATATATATATATATATATATATATATATATATATACACACAGTCGATTCCGCTTAATTGGGACACATCGGGACCGAGGCTTTTTGTCCCAATTAAGCGGCTGTCCCAATTAAAAACACAAATTTACTATTGGCTTCTTGGTTTGGTTTCTTTGAGATTTGTCCCAAATAAGCGGCTGTCCCAACTAAGCGGTGTCCCAATTAAGCGGAATCCACTGTATATATATATATATATATATATATATATATAACATTTATTTAAATATATAAATATATAATATGTAATCGCAATTAAATTGATCAGCGTGGCTCTTCACCGACCGACAGATTAATGCGGATAAACCAGAAAAATAAAAAAATAAAAACAATAATATAGCGAATAAACAAGGGAGCTAATTTGAAACGGTGTCGAGGACGAACCCCGATTACCGCACCTGCTGATGGGAGGGTTAACTTGGCCCAAATCATTGGAACAATACCGATACCGATACCATGGTTATCGACTAATTAATTATGCGAGGTGCGGAAAATACATTAAGTAAGAGATCAACCAGAGAACTGAGTGTAGAACAATTGATGGGTGGGGGGAGGGGGAGTCTAGTATCTCCATTTACTAGACAATTGATGGGTGGAGGGGGGTCTAGTATCTCCATTTACTAGACAATTGATGGGTGGAGGGAGGGGGGTCTAGTATCTCCATTTACTAGACAATTGATGGGTGGAGGGGGGGTCTAGTATCTCCATTTACTAGACAATTGATGGGTGGAGGGAGGGGGGTCTAGTATCTCCATTTACTAGACAATTGATGGGTGGAGGGGGGTCTAGTATCTCCATTTACTAGACAATTGATGGGTGGAGGGAGGGGGGTCTAGTATCTCCATTTACTAGACAATTGATGGGTGGAGGGAGGGGGGTCTAGTATCTCCATTTACTAGACAATTGATGGGTGGAGGGAGGGGGGTCTAGTATCTCCATTTACTAGACAATTGATGGGTGGAGGGGGTCTAGTATCTCCATTTACTAGACAATTGATGGGTGGAGGGAGGGGGGTCTAGTATCTCCATTTACTAGACAGTTGATGGGTGGAGGGAGGGGGGTCTAGTATCTTCATTTACTAGACAATTGATGGGTGGAGGGGGTCTAGTATCTCCATTTACTAGACAATTGATGGGTGGAGGGAGGGGGTCTAGTATCTCCATTTACTAGACAATTGATGGGTGGAGGGGGGTCTAGTATCTCCATTTACTAGACAATTGATGGGTGGAGGGGGGTCTAGTATCTCCATTTACTAGACAATTGATGGGTGGAGGGAGGGGGGTCTAGTATCTCCATTTACTAGACAATTGATGGGTGGAGGGGGTCTAGTATCTCCATTTACTAGACAATTGATGGGTGGAGGGAGGGGGTCTAGTATCTCCATTTACTAGACAATTGATGGGTGGAGGGGGGTCTAGTATCTCCATTTACTAGACAATTGATGGGTGGAGGGAGGGGGGGTCTAGTATCTCCATTTACTAGACTTTTGATGGGTGGAGGGAAGGGGGTCTAGTATCTCCATTTACTAGACTTTTGATGGGTGGAGGGAGGGGGGTCTAGTATCTCCATTTACTAGACAATTGATGGGTGGAGGGGGGTCTAGTATCTCCATTTACTAGACAATTGATGGATGGAGGGAGGGGGGTCTAGTATCTCCATTTACTAGACTTTTGATGGGTGGAGGGGGGTCTAGTATCTCCATTTACTAGACAATTGATGGGTGGAGGGGGTCTAGTATCTCCATTTACTAGACAATTGATGGGTGGAGGGGGTCTAGTATCTCCATTTACTAGACAATTGATGGGTGGAGGGGGGTCTAGTATCTCCATTTACTAGACTTTTGATGGGTGGAGGGAGGGGGAGTCTAGTATCTCCATTTACTAGATAATTGATGGGTGGAGGGAGGGGGGGTCTAGTATCTCCATTTACTAGACAATTGATAGGTGGAGGGGCGTCTAGTATCTCCATTTACTAGACAATTGATGGGTGGAGGGAGGGGAGTCTAGTATCTCCATTTACTAGACTTTTGATGGGTGGAGGGAGGGGGAGTCTAGTATCCCCATTTACTAGACAATTGATGGGTGGAGGGAGGGGAGTCTAGTATCTCCATTTACTAGACAATTGATGGGTGGAGGGAGGGGAGTCTAGTATCTCCATTTACTAGACAATTGATGGGTGGAGGGAGGGGGGTCTAGTATCTCCATTTACTAGACAATTGATGGGTGGAGGGAGGGGGGTCTAGTATCTCCATTTACTAGACAATTGATGGGTGGAGGGGGTCTAGTATCTCCATTTACTAGACAATTGATGGGTGGAGGGAGGGGGGGTCTAGTATCTCCATTTACTAGACAATTGATGGGTGGGGGGAAGGGGGTCTAGTATCTCCATTTACTAGACAATTGATGGGTGGAGGGGGGTCTAGTATCTCCATTTACTAGACAATTGATGGGTGGAGGGGGGTCTAGTATCTCCATTTACTAGACAATTGATGGGTGGAGGGGGTCTAGTATCTCCATTTACTAGACAATTGATGGGTGGAGGGAAGGGGGTCTAGTATCTCCATTTACTAGACAATTGATGGGTGGAGGGGGGTCTAGTATCTCCATTTACTAGACAATTGATGGGTGGAGGGGGGTCTAGTATCTCCATTTACTAGACAATTGATGGGTGGAGGGAGGGGGGTCTAGTATCTCCATTTACTAGACAATTGATGGGTGGAGGGGGTCTAGTATCTCCATTTACTAGACAATTGATGGGTGGAGGGAGGGGGGTCTAGTATCTCCATTTACTAGACAATTGATGGGTGGAGGGAAGGGGGTCTAGTATCTCCATTTACTAGACAATTGATGGGTGGAGGGGGGTCTAGTATCTCCATTTACTAGACAATTGATGGGTGGAGGGGGATCTAGTATCTCCATTTACTAGACTTTTGATGGGTGGAGGGAGGGGGGTCTAGTATCTCCATTTACTAGACAATTGATGGGTGGAGGGAGGGGGGGTCTAGTATCTCCATATACTAGACTTTTGATAACTGTACAAGACAATGTGTAACTAAAAGAAAAAAAACCAATGGAAAACGATCGTTGTGTCCTGGCTCACTTTACCGTGACCTATTTAGACCGAAACTTCCTGATAGTCTGTTTTGGTCGCATTAAATAAGTTGCAGTGTATGCACTTGTAAAGGTCTGCGGTCTGAAGTGAAAGGGGACGTTGACGGGACGCGGGGAAAGGGGAGTGTTGTGGCGGGGGGGGGCGGGGGGGGGTAAGTGGTGGTGGTTAAGTCAAGATGGGAAAGATTTTATTAGGATAATTTGCTCGCCAGGGCTCATTATCACTCTGGACTGTTGTCATCTCTCTTAGTAGGCAATAAGGAAGTCTTGCCGGCTTGGTCGTCACCATGGTTACCGAGGAGTAGAGGTTTGGAGGGGGTGGGGGGGGGGGGAAAGAATGTTGAACAAGGAAGTTTTTGTTTATGGCATAAGTCTCACACACACACATATCAAAGCCGGACACACCTTCACTTCTGGACATTCACACACACACACACACACACACACAGACAGCAGACACAGGCCGTGGGTGTGTCTGACACGCTCTTACATCAGGGCACACACACACATAGACAGACAACAGACACAGACACCTTTCATCCTGGTGACACAAATTCGGCCATGAATGACCGGAGCAGCGGTTCTCAAAAAGAAGTGTGCAATATATATATATATATATATATATATATATATATATATATATATATATATATATATATATATATATATATATATATATCAGAGCAGGGCTGTAGGTTGTAGGGATAGCAGGTTGTAAGGTGAATAGGTTGTAGAGATAGCAGGTTGTAAGGGGAATAGGTTGTAAGGGTAGCAGGTTGTAATGAGAAGCAGGTTGTAAGGAGAAGTAGGTTTAAGGGGAATAGGTTGTAACGGTAGCAGGTTGTAATGCGAAGCAGGTTGTAAAGAGAAGCAGGTTGTAAGGGAAAGCAGGTTGTAAGGGGAATAGGTTGTAAGGGTAGCAGGTTGTAAGGAGAAGCAGGTTGTAAGGGTAGCAGGTTGTAAGGAGAAGCAGGTTGTAAGTTAGCAAGTCTTCATGTGTCGCAGTTTGTTTTCAATTGTAGATAAGAGATAAGGAAGATAAGGACATTAACGAACCATAATTTAATTCTTTCATTACACTTGAGAGTAGTCTCCCTTGACACTCTTAACAAAATACTTGAAGCCAATCTATCAATATACCACAACCATGTTATATCATCATGGCATTGTCTTCATGTTTAATAAATAATACGCCGCTGGACAATCTATCAATATACCACAACCATGTTATATCATCATGGCATTGTCTTCATGTTTAATAAATAATACGCTGCTGGACAATGTAATATTAACATCATCATGCTGCAACGTTTAGGGAATATTAAAATAAAAAAAAGCACCCGCTTATGCAGGTCCCGATTAAGGATTTTGTAGGCCCTAGGCACGAATTGATTAATTATAACTCATTGAATATTTTATAATTGTAAATTTACAAAAAAATATATTTATTTTTGACTTTTGTAGGCCCCCTTTTTTTTGTTTGTAGGCCCTAGTCACTGTGCCCATAGCGCCTAGGCCTTAATCGGGCCTTGCGCTGATGTTGACTTTGTTATACAACAAACGTGGGTCTTATGGTATCAACAGCATTCAGGATATTGATATCATATTGGCACAATCATTAAACCAATGTTACACAGTCAATAAAACACTTTTATTAAAGTATTTATTAATTATAAACATACACACGTACCTCTATACACACACTTGTCCACACATATATAGACACACATACACACACATACACACATATTACACACACTTGTCCACACACACGTCCACACAGATTTAGACACACATAAACACATATACACACATGTGCACAAACATATCCACACACACATTTCCACACATATATCCACACATACACACATTCACACACACATATGAACAAACACACAATTCCACACACATATCCACACATATTCACATACACACATATCCACACACTAGTCGCACCCGTAAAATCTCTCTCTCTCTCCCTCTCTCTCCCTCTCTCTCTCATTCTCTGTCTCTCTATTTCTCTCTGGTCTCACTCTGAAAGAATAATAAACCAATACTATCAAATCAGACCAAATATCGCCAACAGAGATCAATGAACCAATTAAAACAATAACAGTAAAACAATAAAACCATTTTTTTTATGAGCTAACAAGTGTGTGCTGTTTTTTTTGTTATGAGTGATGGCGGGCGGGCGGGCGGGTGGGGGGGGGTAGGGCGGTTTGGGTGTCCAGTCAGTCAAAACAAACAGCGTGATCTGGGGCGAGCGCCCTAATCTGACCTCCGTATCCGACCCGTGGTCTTTGATAATCTCTCACCAGCTGTTTAATGTTGACATCAGACCTTCCTCCCCCCCTCCACACACACACACACACACTCACACACACACACACACCCAAACACTGTCCGCTGACCTGAAAAAGAAAAAACTCTCGCGGGTCTAAATTTATCTCCGTCTAATTTTATCCCACGCGCATGTCTAAATTCTACTCCGACCATGACTCGGTGTCATTGTAGAAGAGATTGGGGTGGTATCAAAACACGAAGTCAGTGTATAAATACCAACATGTTGATTCTTTGATTCCACTGGATGACAATTAATCAATATAAAAAAAAATAATTACTTTTTTTTTTTAAACTGCTAGAGCTAGATAAAGTTCGCTGCCAGAAATTGTAGAAAGATGATTGAGGGATGACAATTAATCAATATAAACAAAAATAATTAATTTTTTATTTCGAACTGCAAGAGTTAGATAAAGTTAGCTGCCAGAAATTGAAGAAAGATGAATGAGATGGGCGTCAAGAAAGGGGGGCGGTTGGCACAGGCGACAAGGGCGACACGTTCTTTTCCCACCAGCACGGGGCAGCATTTTTCACCATTTAAGTCCTTTTCAGCTCGGGAAATTTATTTATATTTTGGGGTTTGTCCCGGGCACCACTGACGAGAGATTTTCAAAGTGACCCTGAACATAATTTACATAAAATGTGTAACATTGATGACAAATTTAGGCCACGACATAAAATATTATAATAACATATAACGAAAATCAGGGTTCCCATACCCATACTCTACCTATCTATCGATTTATCTATTTATCTATCTATCTATCTATATATATATATATATATATATATATATATATCAGTCTATCTATCTATCTATCTATCTATCTATCTATCTATCTATCTATCTATCATCTATATATCTATACATCTGTCTCTCTAAGCCCCAAACGGCCATCATCCGGGAAGATCAAGTGTAGAATTCATCGGTTTCTGTAAACTCGTGAGTAATTATAACGCCCAGCCGCCATTGCTACTCCACACTTAATGTCAGGTACCCATTTAAAGCTGGGGTTGACTTGTGGGACGTATAAATAAGCAACTTTGTATTCAACAAATCTGACAACCTGTTGAAAGAGTATTTCCGGATTGTATTAAATTATTTCTATTGTTTGCCTAATAAAATAACACAACATGCGAGTTATATATAACTGTTATAACTACCACCACACCTACTCTTTTCATGTAACGGTTTATTTAAACGTTACCCACTTCCCTCCCTCCCCATGTTTTATACAATATGTCAACGGCTCAACCTGCTTGTTTAAAATACTAAAATGGTGGGGAGAGGGGGGTGAAAAACCAGTGCCGATTACTGCCGAACGTAGGGATTTTGGGGGCCCGGGGTGGAAGTGTGGCCTATTTGAGGGGGGGGGCTGCATTTTCACATTCGACACAATGACATGAGATAATGTACTTGATATATAATGTAAAAAATAATTTGGTGCCCCCCCTCAAGCTGGAGCCTTCGGGGGGGGGGACTTTCGAATTTGGATCCCCCCTCCCCCACCTTAGGTACGCCTCTTGGTGAAACCAACTTAATGTTTAGAGACCCTTCTCCCCCTGTATTTTCGGGCTCCCCACCCCCTTAGGGCGCAGCAGTCTGCTAAAAAAAGGAATATTTCGGGGCCCCCAAGCAAAAAAAAAAAGCACCGTTACGGCTGACGCTTGGAAATAACGGTCCTTTACAGAGCCCCTGAAAAATATTTAAAAGCTTTTGAGCCTCCCACTGGACAACTGCCAAGTCATTATGACATGACATATGACATGTGGCCTGGATTGACCTTGTGACTAGAAAACAAATTCCGACAGGGTGTGTGTGGGGGGGGGGGGTGAGGGGGGGGGGGCTGGGCTTTGGATCCATCGTGATTGCCTAGAATAGTTGGTGTTAGTTTTTAAGCTTTTTAATTAGTTTCACTGTCTGTGGGTTCACACGCGTGTCATCAAATCTTCTCATCCATTGGTGATGGATAAAATTCAACACATGTGTAGGTTCTGTATGACTACACACTATTTTTAATAATTTTTTAGTCCATGAATCGACATACTGAAGAATAACGTAGTGCAATAATCTCTTTTTTTTAAAGAAATGTTGGGGAAAAAAATTTGTTTTTAGTTTAACATGTCAAAAAAATAAAAAAAAACAAGCAATTAAGCCTGTTCCATTCTGGACACAGGACGTGTTAGCGCATTTTCATGTTATGTATCAGTACGTATGCTATCTTTCAGTAAATATTTCTAAATTTTGGAAATGTTTATAAATTCAATTGTGCATGCATATATCTGTAAAAAATAAATTATAAAGACGTTTCTTTATATTTGAAAAAAATTATTGTCTCTTAAATCCAACTACAAGTGGTTTGTGGTTACTGAAATAGGACTCATAATTGAAAACATTCGAAATTATAGTCATTTAATCGTCCGAAAACTCCGTCGATTGTTGCATAGCTCTGATACTTTCAATTAAACTCAGAACACAAGCTTACTATTTCATTTGATGAGTTTCTTAATAAATCTTGGTGAAACTACGTGCTGCAGTATTTCGCACCAAATGAACGGGCTATTGAACGTACAAGGTGTATATATAATATATAAGCCCCTTAGGAGCCCTGAAGCCCGGCCCTCAGAGGTCCTATCGCGAAATGAACTTTTGATGTACACATGGCAGGCCAAGACCTACAAAATGATATATACATCGTGGGTCTAGGACTTATAGTTGCTGAGATACAGCGCTCCTTTATTAATATAGCTTATATAGTAAAAAACGGTACTAAGGCCCCTTTTACGGCCCTGAGAGGTCAGATCGCGAAATGGAAAAAAGTCATTTCTTGGCAGGCCAAGACCTACAAAATGATATATACATCATGGGTCTAGGACTTATGGTTGTTGAGATCTAGGGTGATGACGGACGGACGGACAGACAGACAAAACGGGGACAACAGCAAAGCGCAAAATAGCAATTTTTTTTTTTTAAAAGAATTATATAGACTTGCCAAACTAATATAATTACTGTAAGCCCTTTACGTTTCACAAAATCTAGCTTAAAAAAAAATGTCGCGCATAATAAAGGTAAGGTCTATAGTTTCATTTAAAAAATAAAGAGGGTGACACATTCCCCAATTTTCTGAGGTCGCCTAACTGAAAAAAAAACTATTGGAAGCATATACAAAAATTCGAGCCTGCCAGGATTCGAACCTGGAATCTTCTGATCCGTAGTCAGACGCGTTATCCGTTGCGCCACAGGCCCATATAATCCACTGCATCAACCAAAGGCTTTCATGGAAGGTGCTATCACGGCTTTGACCACTGACACATATATGAAAGGGTACAACAAAGGGACATGACTCTAACCATTGTTTTGCTGTGTTTATTTTCTGCGTAAAATAGATTTATGTTATTAACAAAAAAGAAGATCCAAACAAAAATAAAATAATTTCAAGTGTATTAAATATATATATATAAAGCGAAACAAACAGAAAAAAAACAATGAATCCCCCCTCTCGTCCCCCCAACCCCAAGGAAGCAAAACAAAATAACCCCAAACAACACCAGCCTTTCACTGCAAATATCGCCATTTAATTAAAGACTGTCCACAGATCACTCACTATAGGTGCTACAAAATGGCGACTGTTAACAATCTCGCGTCAGTATGACATCACACGGGATCAACCTTAGCTGAAAAAAACTGGAAACTCCACTTAGCCATAGTTGTCGCATAGATTAAACAGGCATAGAGCAAGGGTTCCCACACTGTCTGTACCATTGGCACTACCCATTATATATAATATATATACAATATATGTTTGAGATCCACCTGTTAGGATAAAAATGCAAGAATAAAAAGTTGCATATTTGTACAAAATTATTTGCGTGGAGTATGATGGTGTATGGAGTATGGTGGTGTATGGTGGTGTATGGAGTATGGTGGTGTATGGAGTATGATGGTGTATGGAGTAGGGTGGTGTATGGTGGTGTATGGGGTATGGTGGTGTATGGTGGTGTATGAAGTATGGTGGTGTATGGAGTATGATGGTGTATGGGGTATGGTGGTGTATGGAGTATGGTGGTGTATGGAGTATGGTGGTGTATGGTGGTGTATGGGGTATGGTGGTGTATGGTGGTGTATGGGGTATGGTGGTGTATGGTGGTGTATGGGGTATGGTGGTGTATGGAGTATGATGGTGTATGGGGTATGGTGGTGTATGGAGTATGGTGGTGTATGGAGTATGGTGGTGTATGGTGGTGTATGGTGTATGGTGGTGTATGGAGTATGGTGGTGTATGAAGTATGGTGGTGTATGGAGTATGGTGGTGTATGGTAGTGTATGGAGTATGTCGGTGTATGGAGTTTGGTGGTGTATGGAGTTTGGTGGTGTATGGAATATGTCGGTGTATGGAGTTTGGTAGTGTATGGAGTATGGTGGTGTATGGAGTATGGTGGTGTATGGAGTTTGGTGGTGTATGGAATATGTCGGTGTATGGAGTTTGGTGGTGTATGGAATATGTCGGTGTATGGAGTTTGGTGGTGTATGGAGTTTGGTGGTGTATGGAGTTTGGTGGTGTATGGAGTATGGTGGTGTATGGAGTATGGTGGTGTATGGAATATGTCGGTGTATGGAGTTTGGTGGTGTATGGAGTTTGGTGGTGTATGGAGTTTGGTGGTGTATGGAATATGTCGGTGTATGGAGTTTGGTGGTGTATGGAGTATGGTGGTGTATGGAGTATGGTGGTGTATGGAGTTTGGTGGTGTATGGAATATGTCGGTGTATGGAGTTTGGTGGTGTATGGAGTTTGGTGGTGTATGGAGTATGGTGGTGTATGGAGTATGGTGGTGTATGGAGTATGGTGGTTTAATGTAGCGATGGGACTAATTGCAAGCTGTGTTTGAGAACCCTCCTATAATTATAACTATAGCAGGGCCACAGTGGTGAGGACTGTGGGGGGTGGGGGGAGGGGGGGCAACGCGAAATACTTTTTAGGGGATGGGGAAGGGGTGCCACTTTATTTGCAGTTACATTTTTGCTGCAAAATTTGGAATGATGGGGTCCAAATGGGCCCTCGTGGCTATTGTTGGTCAGGGTCCCATAAATTCATGTCTGCGGCCCTGCATTAAACAAACAAACAAACAAAATAAAGTAAATTTGCATAAAGCCCTATTTACTCTGATCGCTTCAAGTTACACTAGACGCTGGCTGTATTTAAACAAAAAAAATCTATTCAATTTTTTTCTCTTGAATTGTTTGTTTGCCTGTTTGTATGTTTGCTGTCTATTTACAGTCCTGGAGACATCTTGCTAGAAAATGAATCAAGAAACTCTGGACAGTTTGGCATAGGGCCTATCCCGGATTGCGTGCAGATATATTAAACTTGGCTGTGTCAGGCACGACATTTTCCCCATCCATTAGCAGCTTATTGAAGTTCAAGGCCGAATGTCTAGGTCTAGGGTCTATTTATAGAGACCAGTCTTATGTAACTTATTGACTTTTAAGGCCAAAAGTCTAGGATCTATTTATAGAGACCAGTCTTATGTAACTTATTAACTTTTAAGGCCAAAAAGTCTAGGGTCTATTTATAGAGACCAGTCTTAAGTAACTTATTGACTTTTAAGGCCAAAAGTCTAGGGTCTATTTATAGAGACCAGTCTTATGTAACGTATTGACTTTTAAGGCCAAAAGTCTAGGGTCTATTATAAGACGTCTCCTATCACAACATGTATCACAACAGACAGAGCCGTTTATAGGGGTGGGGAACGGGGGGGGTGGTCACATGAAGATAATTATAGAGCATTTTTAATAGAGATACTTGTGGATCCTAGGACAAAGTAACTTTCGGGGCCCTGACAAATTCAGATTTTCATAAGAATTGATTCAACGTGTGTGTGGGGTGGGGGGGGGTGGAAAGCCTTTTACTATGCGTAGCCTAGTTTACCTTAAGTATGTGATGACCTATATAAATTTGCCACACCAATCAGAAGACAATACGGGCACGCCCATTGAGACTGTTATGAAATGTGTACGAATAGCTGAGTTATGAAATGTGTACGAATAGCTGGGTTATGAAATGTGTACGAATAGCTGGGTTATGAAATTGTACGAAAAGCTGGGTTATGAAATGTGAATGAATAGCTGGGTGGTTTGGGAGGTAGCCAGCTGGACTGACATGTTGCAAGGGAAGAGGTTCGATTCCCAGAGACTGCCCGCTACCACTGTACCAATTTGTAGTTTTTTTTGTTGAAGCTTTTACCCCCCCCCCCCCGGGGACATGGAGAGGGCGATGCCCTAGTAATGAAATTAGGTTCCATAATTGACCCAAAAACAAATTCTTATCATTACAGGGGTCTCACAAGAGAAATAGCGTTGTCATGGCAACCGTTCAGTGAAAGCAATGAAGGAAGACCATTTGAAGACATGGGGTGATGAAAGATCGGTAGATTGGCCACCTTCAGAGAACAACTACAAGAAATGTCTGGATTGGCCACCTTCAGAGAACAACTACAAGAAATGTCTGGATTGGCCACCTTCACAGAACAACTACAAGAAATGTCTGGATTGGCCACCTTCACAGAACAACTACAAGAAATGTCTGGATTGGCCACCTTCACAGAACAACTACAAGGAATGTCTGGATTGGCCACCTTCACAGAACAACTACAAGAAATGTCTGGATTGGCCACCTTCACAGAACAACTACAAGAAATGTCTGGATTGGCCACCTTCACAGAACAACTACAAGAAATGTCTGGATTGGCCACCTTCACAGAACAACTACAAGAAATGTCTGGATTGGCCAATTTCATAGAATAGATTCAAGAAATGTCAGGATTGGCCAATTTCATAGAACAGATTCAAAAAATGTCTGGATTGGCCAATTTCATAGAATAGATTCAAGAAATGTCTGGATTGGCCAATTTCATTGAACAGATTCAAGAAATGTCTGGATTGGCCAATTTCAGAGAAAACTACAAGAAATGGCTGGATTAAAATACATGTGAGAAAATAAATAAAAAAAACGACAATAAATATTCTTTTCTTTTATTATTTTGAATATGTTTTTACCTCCCATTGTTAAGCCCTTGCTGTAAAAATCTTAAAAGTCCACGTATTTCTAATACTCTTTGTTTTTTACGTAGTAACAATAGAATACAAAGAAATTCGAATATATGAATGGGTCGAAAATTTGAATTTGTAGTCATATTGTGTTGTGCTGTTGTTATTGCTTTGTTCTTTTTTTTAAACATGACAGGACATTCATATTTTAACCATTTAATCTCTATCTATAAATAGTGTACACATGTGTGTACAAAGAAATACTTCAGAAAAAAAGAGTTCATTCAGCAACAAGAACTACACATTGATCGTTTGAACAAACAGACAAAGTAAAGAAATTCATTCTGAGTGGAATATACATATCAGTATTAAAAAAAAACGAGAGAGAGAGAGAATGAAAGAGATACATAGATAATTAGATAGATAGATAGATAGATAGATAGATAGAAAGAGAGAGAGAGAGAGAGAGAGAGAGAGAGAGAGAGAGATTAAGAGTCAATTGTTTTTAAATGAATTTAAACATCTGGCAGCTTTCAGAGGCAAGTATAGATCAGCAACTATATGTCAACATTATAGGGTTAGGGTTAGCAAGTATATGATGTCAGCAAGTATATGTCAGCAAGTATATGTCAGCAAGTATATGTCAGCTAGTATATGTCAGCTAGTATATGTCAACATGTACATGTCAGCAAGTATATGATGTTAGCAAGTATATGATGTCAGCAAGTATATGTCAGCAAGTATATGTCAACATGTTTTAAGTCAGCAAGTATATGATGTCAGCACTTGAGTGACAAAAAGCCAACAAGGAACCAAGTCGTGGACACAACAACAACAATCAAAGCTGAAATAAATTAAAAAAAAACAAACAGACAAATAAACAAACAAACAACAACAAAAACAGCTACAGCAACCAAAACACTGTAACGACCTGACCCCCAGGTGCGAATGTCATCTGGGGCAGGTCGCCTTGACCTGGAAACTATTTCATGTCACCTGAATTAAACTGAACACACACCATTGCGGAGACTCAGTGTGTTGTGTGATAATCGTGCCAGGTAGACAGGGGTCCATGAGAGAAATATTTTTGCCAGGCCCCCGTTGCCAAGAAAGCTTGAAACCCCCCCACACCCCGCAACCCCCTCTACCCCTCCCCCACACACACCTCTACCCGTAGACAATTCTACTACACACATGATTGTGGTATTAGCTTGCAGCCTATATCATTTACATGTATTTCTCGAAGTGCTGGATTACATTCATACGTTTAAGATATGCATGAATGTCAAGCTATAGTACACTGAACAATAAAACAATGTTAAAGGCTTTCAATGTTATAACGTAAACAAAATTACTTCTAGGACAATTTACTCTTGTGATGGAAAGGAAATATTTCATTAAAATACGGAATCTTACTCCCTATATATCCTTAGTTATGCCGTGTCTACCAGATTAAAAAAAAAAAGCGAAGTTTCCTTATGCTCTTGATGGCTCATCGGGGCAGATGAAGTGTATAATTCATCTGTTTCAGTAGCCTCGGCATATGAAGGGATTGTATAGTTAGCACAACGCACAGCCTCCTTTACTCCACCAACTTAAAATCAGGTACCCATCCATTCAAAGCTGGGTGGACTTGGGGATTTTCATAAATGACCTGAAAAAGAAAATCTTAAGGTTCTATCACAATATAGGAATTCCCTGTGACAGCTCCGAACCCGGGGAGCCTGCGGTCGACACCGCACGAGGAAAAGGTGGACGTCATGTTGGTGTTGCCTCTAAGCCATGCAAATTTAGTGCGCGCGCACACAGCTTGCCCAGAGCGCCCACTTACAGAGTATTGCTTACATAGCGCAGATCGGTTTTGTTTCGTTTACCCAAATATAACTTTGTGTTTTGAAAGAAATAGTATTTCCAAGTCACAATAAGTCCCGCTGCCGACAATCACCACCTGCATGCGGCCCTTTTTTTGGATATTTAAAGTATCAGAGGTGGCCCCGGTTGTCTGAGATTGTCAGAGGGGCCCCCAAGAATTCAGGTCAGGACCAGGCTTGCGGAGCCGGAGCCGGAGCCGAGGAGCCGGGAGCTGCTACTTTTTGCTGGAGCCGGAGCCGGAGCCGAAAAAATCTGGTGGCTCCACGGCTCCCAAATGTTTTTTTTCACAGCAGAATTTTATTTTTAGCTTTAAAATTGCAAATTTGTTTGATTGTTTGCCTCCTACAATTTGAAATGTTTTACGAACGCCACAACAGTAACATGCACATCACCACAAGAAATTTTTAATGGGGAATCGTTTTGTGTTCGTTCTAAATATTTTTTATCCTCCAAAATTTTTTTAATGGTGTTTATTTTGTTATATATATAAAGTTAAAACAGTTTTATTTCATAGAATAATTGTATCAATCATTTTAAAATAAATTTTTACTACAACGACAAATAGAACGCGTCATTTCGTGTATTATTTGACCGCGAATTTGTAAAAGACTAAAAACAAAATGGTCGCTTTCTGTATTTAACAATTTTATTATAAACAGAATATTTGAAAAAGAGTAGATAAATTATAAGGCTGTGGCTATTCGGACCCGGGTCCCAATAAAATCCGATTGTTATTCGGACCCGTGGCAAATATGCACTAAGCTTAGCTATATTTAAACTTTATTAGACGGAACCCAAAAAAATAATAATACAGAGTCCGCTTAGTGAAACCCTAGACACTGAGTAACGATTAAATCATACAATTCAAACAATTATAAAAAAAAAAACAAAAAAAGTGTATGTATAGCTAAGCTAAGTGCATATTTGCCACGGGTCCGAATAACAATCAGATTTTATTGGGACGGGGTCCGAATAAAAATCGGAGATTATTGGTACCCGGGTCCAGGCCCGTAGCCACAGGGGGGGGGGGCTAAGAGGGCTGAGCCCCCCGTTCATGACCTGAGCCCCACCCCGTGCATGATTTGAGCTTTTTGACAAAATTTTAATAATAACGGCTATAAAACATCAATCATTTTGGTCAATTTTGTTTTAGGGGCCCGGACTGAGCTGGCCAATCAACTTTTGAAAATATTAATATCAGCACAGCCCAGGGACCCGAAATTTCTGTCGTTTGGCCTGTTCGCAATAGTTTTATATACTGATATCTTCTGAGGACAACTAGTAACTTAAATAAGTTAATAAAATAATATTGACTTCTGACTTCACTTTTATACATATGTATAATAAAATAATAGGGTACAAACTCCGTGATTTCTGAGTGATGTTATTTAATTTGCAAATTTACTTTTTAGCAGAATTAATTTTATTTAAAATTGAATAATTGCGACTGGTCAATTTGTTGTTGGTCAATTTGTTGTTGTACGTTAAACCAACAGTATAATAATATAAATCACGTATCTATTATGTAACAATTGTGTAGCAGAACAAATGGTCAATATATTTATAACAGGAATCAGAAACTGCTCAGCCTCAATAAATTTTTATCATTAAAACACTTTACTATTTAAATTATTTTTAACAAAACTGCAACATGCCATGCATTATTGAAACGTTGTTAAAATTATATACAGTCGATTCCGCTTAATTGGGACACATCGGTACCGAGGCTTTTCGTCCCAATTAAGCGGCTGTCCCAATTAAACATACAAATTTACTATTGGCTTCTTGGTTTGGTGTCTTTGAGATTTGTCCCAAATAAGCGGCTGTCCCAATTAAGCGGTGTCCCAATTAAGCGGAATCCACTGTATTTCTATTTAATAGCTATACAATCGGTACTAAAATGCACCATTCCAGATATGGAACTGCAAAAAAATTCTTGGGGTCCCCTTCCCAAACCCATCCTCTCCGTTCGCAAGTTTTCGGCGCTTCGCACCTCCATTTTCGCCCCCCCACCCGAACATTTCTTCTACCCGACCAGGGGCGGAATTAGGGGGAGGGGCCATTCCCCCCCCCCCGATTATCGCAAGTTTAGGTAATACATCATTAAATTATCGAAATATTTTTCGTTCAAAGACCAATTTTCAACAATGAAAATAGTTTCACCCCCCCCCCCGTCAAAGTTTTGCCCCCCCCAGTCAAAGTTGTTTAGATCCGCCCCTTGACCCCAGGATCAGTTCTTCGGCACCCTCCCCCCCCCGCCGAAAAAATTTCTACGCCCCCCCCCAATGCAATAATCCTGCCCGGGTCCGAATAGTCACTTCGAATTTATAAATAATATATATAAATACTGAAGTCTATAAAATATTTTAAATAAGGTGTATATTTTTCACGTTCCTGACTATGGGGGTGAACGCGTCAAAATTTGCATAACTTTTTATCAGCGGGATGTTAGCGTGGAGCAATTACAAAAAAATTTTGTCTCGTGTGATACTATCTTAATAGGGAGCCGGAGCCGGAACCGTCAAATTTGTGGGAGCCGGAGCCGAAAAAAATATGGCGGCTCCGCAAGCCTGGTCAGGCCCCCTCAGTGTGGTCGTCTACTCTTTCTTTTTGTTACTATCAGCAGCATGACAGCATGCATTATGTCGAATTTAATAAGCTTATTATGTCAGAACATTACATAGAACATTTCAACTTATTTTTAGTCAGAGGTGCGGGGGGAATAGGATGTTGGTGAAGAAATGTAAATGATTTAGTGGTAAAACGGCTCTTTATTCATGATTACTGCCAAGTACAATAAAGCATGTTTCTATTTTTAGTAACACGTAATACTGAAAAGCTCCTGTATTCGATATGAACAAACTCTTGTTCGGACGGTTTTAGATGTGTCAGTGAATTCCATGTAAACATGAGATATTTATCGCTTAGATCCTATAAACCAATATGTAACAAATGTTTGCTGTGACTTTCTTTTTTTCCTCACCGATAGTGCAATGACCACGGAGGCACTACGGGAGTCAATGGAGTCAACTAACAATGACCTAAAAAAAAATTCCCCTTGGTTCTCACCGAAGTTCGAGCCCGCAACCCTTAGGTCGACAGTCGAGCTCGTTATCGCACGACCGTCCGTGCCCTCGTTTATAATATCAGAGACGTTCATTTGCTTTTGGAGGGCCCTAGGCAAAGAACTCTTCGTGGCCCATGAGTACTTATTGGTGGGGCGATGGGAGGGGGGGTGGGTGTCCAATACATCAGCGGTTCTCAACCGGTGATACGCGTACTCCACTGGGTACCCGGGGGGGTGGGGGGGGGGTTGGGGTAAAGGTTACGCAGGGGTAAGCAGCGACACATAATTTTAGTTTAAAACAACTCAAGAGTTTTGAAGAAGGTCGCCAGTTTGGCTGAGTGACGCGTCACCAAAACCACGTGTCCATGTATCGCATAAGAAAAGGTGAGCACACTCTATCATGAACAAAAAAAATACATTTACTCACGAACTGACGTGTGAGGGTGTACCCGCGGACATACTTTCCCCGTCCCTCGGGGGGGGGGTGGTACAGTCGCGAAAAAAATGATTGAGAAACGTTGCCGTACAGCATCAGATTTGACATGAAATTGTACTTATAAGGTGGGGGGGGGGGAGGGGGAGACACTTTGGCCGTGAGTAGGTCTGTTAGCCATTGCCCTAGTTTGCCTCTGCATAAGGTCACCCCCCCCGGAGTCTATACGTCCATCATATTTAGAAGAGGTTGTCACTGACCAGGTAGGCAGCATGCGGAGGGTGGGAGGAGAGGGGGGGGGTGTGCGAATGTGTGACTGAAGTGGTTGCGGAGTTTCGAACTCGCACACTTCAAAGCTCAGACGTAAGAGTAACGGCGGAGGTTTTTCTGTAATCTGTGCGCCGAAGTTCTTCAGTCGGTAACCACTGAATACCCCACAGCAATATGTAACACTAGTGTGACGTCGGGTATCGCGACATGCCCCCCCCCCCAGGTCTGTTTACAAAGAGGTTGTGGGGTGGGGCGGTGTGGGGTGGGTGGGGGGCTGGTGTAGAGTGTAGAGTACACTGCTGTCAAACAACTCGAGAAATATGAGCCAGTCTGTCTGATGTCACAGTCCAGAACAAACACCACCGTCACCTCATCCGCCCCGCCCCGCCCCCCCCCCCAAACGCCATTTGATATCATTTTTTTTCCACCTTCACTCTATCCACAACACACACACACATACACACACGCTCAAAGACAGACATACAAACAAGCATCCACGCGCACGTACACAAACACACTCACACACACACACACACACACTTTTTTCTCAACACCTTCCATCCATAAGAACACATGAACCGAAACAGAGGCAAAAAAAAACTTGAGCTCGTCTAAAAAATGTCACAGCCAACTTATAAATCCAGATATGTTACATTAAAATATTACACACACACACACACACACACACATTAATTACGCCCTGCCCCCACCCCCCACCCCCAACATTAAACCGTTCCAGAATAAAGCTCTGTGCCTTGTCCAGACAGAACCGGTGAAAATAAGATCTTCAATTGGCGTATTAATTTGAAACAAGAGCAGAAAATGACAAAAACCAAACAAAACAAAAAAATGCTCAGAAAAAAAAGACAAAAAAAAAAAACACACCGAAGAATTATGTGTGATGAAGAAAAAAAACAGATACCCAACTTTATAAAGTACTGTCAAGGTCAATGTGCAGCCCCGGACACAAACATGCACACACCCTCACACACGTACACCACACACACACACACACAGAGACGCCTGTGTGGAAATGAGCACAATATTTGAATAAGCCAAGCTGGCTCTGTACTTTTGGTTGTATTTTTTTTCCAGCATAAAATCTGGTACACATGATATATAACAACAAAAAAAAACAGGTAAAAGATAACATTAAGCAAGTCACATATCGGCGATACAAGGTATAATCCATATTCCAACAACCTGCTTGTATTCAAGCGACTTGGTCAATATTGGCTTTGATGAAACCTACAGAGTAAATGTAAAGATGTGGAAAGATGTTACTGTTGGTGGACAGCTCCTCATTGTAATGTGTTTGAGTGAGGAAAGTGTTGAATGCTGGGATAGAGCTTCAAAAATAATACACTTAAATGTAATAATGTAATGAAGTTAAATCGATGAATGTACAGCAGGTGTTCTGTAGCGATAGCGGCCTTGGGGGAGGGGGGCACGACCAGGACAACCGCCCTGTGCCCCGTTCCTGAAAGGGGCCCCGTGATAGGATCGTTTCGGTACGATATATTATACAAATGATACAGGCTAAACTTAAGGCTCTAGACCCCCAGACCCATTCAAATTAGACAGCCACCACTGTAGAAGGCCCCCATTCAACTATTAATTTATATTTAATCTAGTGCCGAGAGGACCTGTACTTCAATCGTGCCCCCAAAAACCTTGGAACGCCTCTGCTAGACCTCCTCAATCCTCATATATGTCAATCACCCTAGGCCCCCGGGCTTTCATATCTAAAGCCGCCCCTGCCTGTTAATTAGGCGACAGGACAAAACATTTAATTTTTTTTTTTTAAATTCTTTAAAACGAATGTTAATGAGCTCAAAGGTTATGACCTTTCACTTTTACATAATCCGTGTTAAATGAAGATAAACGTTTACATAATACACTGACACAATCACGAACTTGTGTGCAAGCATATAATATAATAAAAGCGATTTGGGCTCTGCGTTAAACCGAAAGTAAAGAATTAATACAACAGTATTCCAGTTTAAAATACAATCATGAAAAAAAAAAATCGGATCTGCCCGAAACCAACAAATAACCTCGCCTGCAGATCAAGCCTAAGGGGATATAACTCTATGCAAATGTTTTGCAGGGTACAGCTAGTCTTGTCTAGAACTGGCGTATTGGTATATCAAAAATCAGCTGTCGAAGTGATTTGTTCATAGTGACCCCCAGATGTCACTAGATCTGCTAGACCAGTGTTTTCCAAAACTTTCGACATCTGTGTACCATTTGCTTTTTGTCTTGTAATACCGTGTGACCCCTTGGGAAAAACATCAACAATATATTGCCTTTTGTTTTTACGGTTATGATTTCCCCCCTCAATTTCATTGTTTTTTTTTTTTTGCTTTATCCGTGCCGTGTTTTTATTTTCGGTGTTCTCAATCGGGTGCCGCGCTTGCCCCCACCAACCTCTTCGCGTTACGCACATGGTAGTAAACAACAATTCAAAATTAAAACTGTTACCGGCAATTCTGTTAAGTTGCACACTGATATATCAACCAGACACACACACACACACACACACACTAATACACTTCTACGCACATTCACACACACTCACTCTCTCTCTCACACACATACACTCATACATACTCACACATAAACCTACTAATGCACCCACACGCACACTCACACACAGACCCTAAGAGCAGGGCCGGATTTAGACTTGATTAGGCCCTAAGCTATCTGAGATATGGGGACCTTTTATAAGTCTAGATATTAAATGCCAGTACCAACTATTTAAGCATATATGACAATCGCCCTAAGCTATAGCCTTGGTACCTTATACGTAAATCCTGCAATGCCCAAGAGCCCAGGGATGAATTAACCCCAAGTTTATCATTTAATGCACGTTATAACATCTCCTTATTATGAGAATATGGTTAAACCAACAATAACAACTTTAATTATTCATAAAAATGAATAATAAAAAATGAAAAATAAACAAAAACAAAGCCCTCGGTAGTACCCCGAATTCGATTTGGACATGAATGAAATCACAAAGATAAGGAAATCTAGTGAATGAAAACAATATGAAGTCACTTGACCCTTTTATTGCTATGTGCACTTTAATTTTTTACTCTCTAACCGACTCTCTTCAAGCGGCGTCTGTGTTTAACTTGTTGATGTTTTATTTATGTCCATGTTCGAAAACTGACTAAACCGTTTTATCAAAGAATAAATAATATATATATATATATATATATATATATATATATATATATATATATATATATATGTAAAACAAGCTCACAATACTAACATTGATAATACTAACATTGATAATACTAACATTGATAATACTAACATTGATAATACTAACATTGATAATACATTGATAATACTAACATTGATAGTACTAATAAAATGCTGCTGTGTTTTTTTTCCAAAGACTCCCACCAATAACTGGACATAAGAGTAGCAGCTGTATTTTTAGGATGTGAAAAGGGGGCCCAGAGATTCAATGGGATTAAACGATCAAGATTTTTACCGGAGCTGATTGGATTGGCCCTGGGCGATAATAGTCAACCGCACCCCCCCCCATCCCATTCCCCTATAAATGTAATGAATTCGATTCCGTGATTTACTTCTGCTTGATATCATTACTAGGTCGTCATATCAGAGTGGGCCAGTAGTTCTCAACTTGTTTGAAGACGTGGAGCGCTGTAAAATAAAATAAAAAAATTTCTTTTCAGCGAAACATTGCTATAGGCTTTGACTTATATATTTCACTGGAACACTTACAATAGGTGTTCGTTAACTTTAAAAAAAGCGGGTGTCGCGAAACTTTTTGAAATAAAATGCGCATTGAAAGAAAACAAAAAAATACCATTGCTCGGGGAATAACTCACAGTCTCGCGGTTGGCTCCCCTTTGTCCTCACGAAATAATGTTGTAATTGAACGCATGAAATTTGAATTTTCGCGGCAATCTTGGAGTGGCTTTATGGAACACCGGTGTTCCGCAGATTTCGGGGTGAGAACCACCGCCCTTAGTCCAACGGGGCATATTTTGAGAGTCGTGTTGTCTGGCTGTGCGTAATAGTGCACGCGTCCTGTAAAAACACCAACGACACACACACACACACACACGCACACAGGCACACAAAAACACATGTACATGGTCACGATGTACCTGCCGTGTGTACAAACATTACCTGGAGATAGGTTTATTGTACATCGATATGGTGACAAATAATTAAACGACCCTGCTGTCCATCTGTTTCACCCCCCCCACCCCACCGCCGCCCCCTCCCCTTCCTCTGGGGGCCACCCCTCTAAAAGAAAATGATACATCAACATCGTGTTATCAATTGTTGTTGCCAACTCTGAAATAACAACCAAAAAAAAATTAAAAGGGACTTTTAATAATATCTGGTGTGAAAATAATAATCTAAAAGTGGGGACGAGGGATCATGTGAAGGGCTGCCAATCTGGATATTTTTTTGTATCCTGTTCTAGATATTTTTGGGGGAAATCTAGTAGATGTAATAAAATTCTATAAAATAATTTATCTGGAATTTTTTTATTTTGTCATTTAGCTATAAACTGTTGATTTTTTTTTCCGGCTATATATTTAGAGGAAAGCCATTGTCTGATCACAGTGAAGAAAGTAGTTGGCAGCTCTTATCAAAATGTAGAGGATTAAGTGATTGAATAATTAATTCAGACATAGTATGATTAATGCAAGATTTTGTTTTAGTACATGTGATTATGTGATAAGCTGATGTTGAATGACTGATTATAGTAGTAATTTATTGCTGTATGATTGAAGTGATAGATTATTGTATTGATTTTTATTATTAGAAATTTCATGAATATTTTAGAGATCGCATTAATATTTTATAGATTTTGCGATAAATTTCATTAGTGTTAATATAGTGTTAATATAGTGATTGTATTTTTTTTTACATAAAGTTGCATGCTTGTGCTAGTCAGTGAATGATTGTTTCTTGATGATTAAAGATTAATTTACCGATTGATCTGAATTTGTCTTCTTTGTGTCGGTTGAACATTTTTTTTTTGACGAATTGGAGGAAGTGACGGATTGACACGCTCCAATGGAAAACGTTTGAGAACCTCCAGGAAAATTTCATGACATCACCAAATTAATATCCCCTCCCCCCAGTGGCGCATCGAGGGGGCAAGGGGGGCATCATGCACCGGGCGCTACCCACAAAGGGGTGCCAAAATGGTATATTTTACATACATTATTTAAATGGTTTTCGAATGGGATGGCGCTAAAAAGGTATTGTGCCTCGGGCACGAGTTAAGCTCACTACGTCACTGTAGCCCCCCCCCCCCCATCCTTCTTATGGTGTTCCCAATCAACTTTTGCGGGAGCTCATAATGTATGTTTACCTCGGTCCCTAAATTGTACCCGTGCCTGGGACCCCAAAATGTATCTTAGCATGGGTCCCCCGTTAGTACCCACGCCTTCTTCTTCTTCCTTTGACCCGAAAGCCCCATTTAGGGCCCCTGGGCCTGCCATACTACTCTTCTCCACTTTTTTTTCCAGATCCATGGTGTTCTTCCTCCACCCTCCTCTCACTCCTATGGCTTTAAGGTCTTCCTCCACCTCCTCTAACCGCCTGCTTCTTGGTCTGCCCTGTACCTTTTGCCTAGGGCACTCAAATGCACCTATGTCTGGGACTCCTCCTCCTCCCCTCACACACCCCCACACCCCAAAGTGTTAGAACGGCGCTGGTGACGATAATGTGTCGTAGACGACAATGGCCCACGGCACAATCTGTTTAAATAGGGATTCGGGGGGGGGGGTGGTGGGTGGGATTGAGTAAAGTATGTTATGGCAAATCAATGAGAGTCCTTCCTTTCCATGAAGAGGGCTCTGGATTTGGACAATGTTGAAGGAGACGGACATTTTTTTTTTTTTAGAAAGGATATATTTATTTAAACATAATATTTTATAATTTACAATACAATCTATACAATATAAATAAATTAGGAAATTTGAAAAAAAAAAAATGTCGAAAATTAATAATCCTTTGGGATTTACCATTCCCACTTAATACGACAATTAATTCACCATTGCCTTATATATATATATATGTACACATAGACTATTGGATCATTTCTAAGATTA
>JAGDYQ010000037.1:3503018-3518805 GCA_021962125.1 Bulinus truncatus | reverse complement strand
TTGGGCCAACATGTAGCAGTTAAGGGGCCAATATGTTGCAGTTAATGGGCCAACATGTAGCATTTAATGGGCCAATATGTTGCAGTTAATGGGCCAGCATGTAGCAGTTATTGGGGCTATGGGCCTACATGTAGCAGTTAATGGGCCAACATGTAGCAGTTAATGGGCCAACATGTAGCAGTTAATGGGCCAATATGTTGCAGTTAATGGGCCAGCATGTAGCAGTTAATGGGCCAACATGTAGCAGTTAATGGGCCAACATGTAGCAGTTAATGGGCCAATATGTAGCAGTTAATGGGCAGCATGTAGCAGTTAATGGGCCAACATATAGCAGTTAATGGGCCAGCATGTAGCAGTTAATGGGCCAACATGTAGCAGTTAATGGGCCAACATGTAGCAGCTAATGGGCCAAAATGTAGCAGTTAAAGCTTTATGGAGTGACAGTGTGTGATGACATTTGTTGTTATCAGTTTGTTCCGTGTCAGCGTAAAAGTAGTCAGTGTACTTTGTCAGTGTTTACTAACAGTGAGTAGTGACAGAGCGCAATGGCTGTGCGGGGTGACACATTCCGCAGTTCCAGCGAGTGCTACGTAAGCTGTGTGATCGCAGTCAGATTTTGATATGCTCTAAATAGGTAAAAAGTACCAAAGTGAAAGAGTTTACCCTACATCAAGCATTCTGCCATAAACTAGTTTTATAAGTTAAACAACGAGACCATGTGAGGTACTATGGTTTTAGTTAAAATTAAGTCATCTACTCACCTAGGATTACTTGGCTTCATTGTCTTTCTTTCTTTTGCGATTTTATTGTACTGGGACAAGACAGGGCTGTGGGAATAAGATGTAATAATAAATCCAGATGGAAAGACGGGACACATAAATATGGACAGAAACACCGACAGACGCATGGATGGACAGACTGACGAGCGGACGGACTGACAGCAATTTACAAAGATAGATAGACAATATGTTATACTCACTGACAGACAAACAATTCGACGGATAGATGAACAGACTAATATGTGAACTGACAGACAGAAAAAAAAAATTATTATCAATATACCGGTCAACAATTATTGTGTGGGCATCGATGTTTTGAATGCATTCAGAGTTAAGCTTACCTGACCGGATGTAGATGACCCATCACGTGACTGACCACCTCCACACACCTCTCACTGGAGTTTTCTTTTCTACTTTCGTTCTCTTTGCTGACCTCCCTTGGCAAGTTGGCGAAATCAAAACGACGCGCTTTCTTCTGTACTGGCTCTTGACTTGACTGATGACTTGACTGAGCAGTTTCTTCTGTAAAATATAACAAGTTATCATCAAGAGTGACGGTGGAGTCATATTTCCTAAGGCGACTCTCTGATAACTTTCCGCCACTTGGGAGAAGGGATGGAGGGAGGGGGCGTTGGGTCATTTTGTCACACACTTCTCCCCTCCTTTACCAATAGCTGTCTATTGTTATTTACAGAAACCTGCCCTAAATGTAGCGATTTTCATAATTTTACGCTTCGCGACCCACAATAAAAACTGCCCTTGGTATAACTCCTCCCCTCCCCACACCTAGGCCCACCGACAGAAATTTCAGGCTCCTGGGCAGGGCTGTCACGGGCCCCCGTGCTGATAATAATATTTTCAAAAGTTGATTGGCCAGCTCAGTCCCTGCCCCCCCCCTCGGCAGCACTGCCCACACCTGCCCCCCCCCCACTGTGACCGTTATCTAAACCTTGCAAAAGAGATTTTTTTTAACCTTCTGTTAAATTGTTAAAAGAGTGAAGTTTGAGAACAGCTAATATATTTAACTAGCTGTACCCTGCAAAATATTTGCATAGAGTTATATCCCCTTAGGCTTGATCGGTAGGCTAGGTTATTTTTGGTTTCGGGCAGATCCGATTTTTTTTTTCATGATTGTATTTTAAACTGGAATACTGTTGTATTAATACTTTACTTTCGATTTAACGCAGCGCCCAAATCGCTATTATTATATTATATTGTTTTCTCTCCACATAAACCGTCTGGAATGTGGGAAGACATATTAGGCTATTTCACAGAACAAATTATACACTGGATCATTAAAAGAATGAAAAAAAAAATGGCCTACCTTTGACATTATTCGTTAATTCTCTTTTGATGTCAGATGCGTCTGACCAGTTGACCTCATTAGGCTGTCTCTGCGTGGACTGTGACTTTCTGTGCAGGGGCGTGTTCGGCGGGTCTTGTATCGACGGTCCCTCATTTTCTGCGGCGTATTTTATGACTGCGCTGCCACATTGGTCATTCAGCCGATATCCGTCTTTCTTCTCCTGTCCATGCAGGGTCAGTCGTTGGCTTGAGTCGTCGTTTGATGTGTTCCAGTAGGCGATCTCTGTCAGGAGCGGTAGCCTGCCTTCCTGCAGACGGTCGTAGTGAACGGGTTCGCGTGCAGGACTGCCGGCGATAACGCGCGTTTGGTTCACGTGCGTGTAGATGAAAGGCCGGACTTGTCTCTGGTGATGGAAGCCTTGGCCGTAGAGCCCCATCATCTGATGGTGCTGCTGGGGGCCCACGTGGTGCTGGTCGAGGTGATAAAAGGGCCCCATTGAGTGGAGACGCTCCTGTTGATGGAATCCGGTCGGAATGTACTGCGGTATGGACGGGCTGAGGTTGACGGACTCGGGAGGGGAGGGTGATGTGGATAGCCACAGAGTGGACACTGGTATTTTCACGGACACTTGTGGATTGAAACCGGACATCTGACCGATGGCGACTGAGTGATGACTGGATCTGATAATATCCAACATATTGATTGATCCCTGTTGAATAATAACATTGGTAATAAAAAAAAAACATTTAAAGAAAAATGGTCTATTACTAGTAACAGCTACTGGTTATAAGTTTGTTATCATATTTTAAAACAATTGTTAATATGTTTCTAGTAATGACATGCGAGAGGCTGATATAAATAGAATGAGCAGCGGTGTTTGTATTGACAGTTTTAGGATGGTGATGTTAGTTTTAGGATGGTGATGTATTTCAAATTAAAGCGACGAGAGGCCATTCGAATATCTTGTTCTGATTGTATATCTTTGAACATGTCCACTTACTACCAGACAACATCATGGTCTGTCAATATATCTTTGAACCAATCCACCTACTACCAGATAACATCATGGTCTGTCAATCTGTTGCGGGTTATTCAGTGTCGCGGCTTAATGTAACATTCAAACTCGTGCGACAATATAATAGTTGGCACCCATTGACACACCCTATAGTCTATACAACATTCCCTTTGTCAGGTTTAAAATAATACAATTCTTGTGTGTATTTGTTCTTCTGTTCCACACACACACACACACAGTAAACTTTACACTGCCCTGCCCCCCATCCTTCCCAACACACACACACACACACACACACACACCTGAAGATGATTCCCGGTAATCTGGTGTTTTCCCATCATATTTATTTCATCAAAACTAATTGCTTCCACGTCATTGACCACACCCGGACAGGCGAAACAATGTGACCCCCCCCAGCCCCAGGAATTTGACGCATAACTTCAGATTCCCCTCCCCCCCACACACCCTCACAATGTAATCCCCTTACCTCACCCCCCCACCGCCCCTCAACAGCAACCATTCTATCCCATTAAGCTGTAGATAAACTTGCATATCTGTTACGACTTCTTCCACTGCAGTCCTTGTATTGTTCTACCAATACAGTGGTTCCTAGACTATAGGTCATGACCCTCTATTGACGCGTTCATTTTCTGTTGCAGACGGCTAAATGGTTATGACTTTCTGTCATCACCCTAGATCTCAACAACCATAAGTCCTAGACCCATGATGTATATATCATTTTGTAGGTCTTGGCCTGCCATGTGTGCAGCAAAAGTTCATTTTGCGATCTGACCTCTGAGGGCCGTAAAAAGGGGCTTATAAAGTACCTTTTTTTACTATATAAGCTATATTAATAATGGAGCGCCCTATATCTCAGCAACCATAAGTCCTAGACCCATGATGTATATATCATTTTGTAGGTCTTGGCCTGCCATGTGTACATCAAAAGTTTATTTTGCGATAGGACCTCTCAGGACCGGGCTTCAGGGCTCCTAAGGGGCTTATATATTATATATAGTTTATAAGCTAAACAAAGGGGCGAAATCATTATTTATTTTTGTAACAGTTATTCAACATGACTTACTTACCTTACTTTTTATAAAACCCATAATCAATGACAACTTTGCAGCACAGCTCAATCAACCAAAAGTCATCATTTGTTGGGACTTCAATCAAGATTTCAAAGACCCCGGGGCAGAAATTGAAAATTTCTCCGAAACAAACTTCAACATTCAACTACTTTCACCAAGATTGGCAACAACAATTTATCAAATTTCTTTTTTCAGATATATGCATTACACAATTGAATTTATAAACATTTACAAAATTTACAAGTATTTACTGAAAGATAGCATACGTACTGATACATAATACGAAAATGCTCTAACACGTCCTGTGTCCAGAATGGAACAGGCTTAGATTGCTTATTTTTTTTTTTTTGTGTATCTATTAGTTCCCAGTGAAAGTGTTTGTTTGTGTATCTAATAGTTCCCCATTAAAGTGTTTGTATGTGTATCTAATAGTTCCCAATGAAAGTGTTTGTATGTGTAACTAATAGTTCCCAGTGAAAGTGTTTGTATGTGTATCTAATAGTTCCCAGTGAAAGTGCTTGTTTGTGTATCTAATAGTTCCCAGTGAAAGTGTTTGTATGTGTATCTAATAGTTCCCAGTGAAAGTGTTTGTATGTTTGTGTATCTAATAGTTCTCAGTGAAAGTATTTGTATGTTTGTGTATCTAATAGTTCCCAGTGAAAGTGTTTGTATTTTTTCATAAACTACCAAGAGGTATCAAGGCAAGCCGATTGGACAAATGGCTCCCTCCTAGGGACCTTCGCCTTAAAAAGTTTTTTTTATCTCCTGGCTTGTCAGAACCACAAAGTCATTTAACGACATGGTGGGTGATGGGGGGGGTCCCCACAATGTCGCTAACCTGGCCCCTGCAATCCCCATTATCATCCCTGGCCCTAATCCCTTCAAGTCATGACTCCTTGAGTTTTTTTTGGGAAACCATTGAACTAAAAGTGAAACAACAGACCACACAACTGATATGTGTAGGCCCCCAGCCAGTGCCATAGCAAGCTTAACTCGCGCCCGGGGCACAATACCTTTTTAGCGCCCCCCCCCCCATTCGAAAACCATATAATATTATATGTAAAATATACCGTTTGGTGCACCTTTATGAGTAGCGCCCGGGGCATGATGCACCCCCTTGCCCGCCCCTCGCTAAGCCTCTGTCCCCAGCTACACTCTTCCCCTCCCCTTTAGATATGATATCCTTTCTCTTTCTCTCTGCCTCCCTCCCTCCCTCCCACCATTACGGTAGCCTGTTATTTTACTGAAGCAGTCGGAATGCTGGAATTCCATAAACTGATAACATGATGACCACATGGCCTGCTATTGTTCTTTTCCAGAGGTTCCCATGCTCTGGCACAAGAGAGGGCACACACTGTCGGGCCCTAGCCACTGAACTTTTGAATTGTCCTGACCCTGGTAGTTTCCAATGTTTATGGGACCGGGGACGGGGACGGGGGAGGAAGCACCACAGTACATGTTGTTTTTTGTCTAGGCTGGTGTTTAGTGTCTGTACCACTGTCTGGTAGATTGTTTGTTTATCTGCATGCGTGTGTGTGTGTGCGAGTGCGTGTGTGTGTGTTGGACATGAGAATGAAAAGAGGTTGGTTATGATGTTATCTGTATGAACGCATTACCTGGGAGAGGGAGGTGGGAGGGGTAGGGGAGGGGGCGGGGTGGGTGAATAATGCGATGAAGCGGTATTTATGTAACATGTTCTAGTATGAAAGAAAAATGTTAGTTTGGACGGGGATGTCAGAGGGGGAAAGGGAAAGGTCAGGGCGGGGGGCGGGGGACGTCATTAGCCCAATTAAAATATGTGTTCATGCACCCCCCCCCCAACACACACTCATCCACACCAGATCTCTGCCCCTGTCAAATGGTCACTTTTGGTTTGTTTGTTGCTGTTATTGTTGTTTACAATGGAAGTCGAGAGGAATGTGTTTCTCTAGACGCACACTAATAAATAAATATGCATCTAATTATTGATACAATAAAGTTGGATTGGATTAGAAACATTGGCCTCGTTTTAATCTATCAGATTGATTTTTGAAATAAATAAGTCATTTCTATGTCAATTTACAATTTTTAGTAGAATGAAGAATTTATATCTAAGGTGGATTATTTATATCTATGGTGGATTATTTATATCTATGGTGGATTATTTATATCTATGGTGGATTATTTATATCTATGGTGAATTATGTATATCTATGGGGTATTAGAAGAAAAACATTAATATGTACGAAGATAATGAATTGTCGTTTTACAGACCGATGATTTAGGTCAGTGAGCATGAAACAATGCCATTATAGTTTGAGTAGAACATTTCGATTATGGGTGTAATAGAATGTTTCTAGCGATACCAGACGACCATATATTGACAGTTTGCATTCTAGACCCCTTTGTCCGTATTGTTTTATGCGTCTACATTTGTTATTACTTTCTACCTATTGTTATTTGATTTCTACCTATTTTTATTTGATTTCTACATATTGTTATTTACTTTCTACCTATTGTTATTTACTTTCTACCTATTGTTATTTACTTTCTACCTATTGTTATTTGATTTCTACATATTGTTATTTGATTTCTACCTATTGTTATTTGATTTCTACCTATTGTTATTTACTTTCTACCTATTGTTATTTGATTTCTACCTATTGTTATTTGATTTCTACCTATTGTTATTTGATTTCTACCTATTGTTATTTACTTTGTCAACAACAGATTGTTTGCCCTATTTGTCTTTCCTTGATTTATCGCAGAGGCCAGAGCAAGGTGTAATTTGAGAGCAATGACGTAGACGCCGTAGAGAATATTTCTCGCTAATCTTTCAGTTTTGAGAGACAATGTATGCAACAAATTTCCCTCCATTCTATAAAAGTGCAACTGCTGCTTCATTTTTCTCCAAGCCTGCCTGGTTAAAAAAAAATGATTCTTATATGGAGTGAGCTCTCTGTCATGTAAATGATTTAAGATATTGCTCAGTCCTATTGTGTAGTCCTATTGTGCAGTCCTATTGTGTAATCCTATTGTTCAGTCCTATTGTTCAGTCCTATTGTGTAGTTCTATTGTTCAGTCCTATTGTGTAGTCCTATTGTTCAGTCCTATTGTTCAGTCCTATTGTTCAGTCCTATTGTTCAGTCCTATTGTTCAGTCCTATTGTGTATTCCTATTGTTCAGTTCTATTGTTCAGTCCTATTGTTCAGTCCTATTGTGCAGTCCTATTGTGTAGTCCTATTGTTCAGTCCTATTGTGTAGTCCTATTGTTCAGTCCTATTGTGTAGTCCTATTGTGCAGTCCTATTGTTCAGTCCTATTGTGTAGTCCTATTGTTCAGTCCTATTGTTCAGTCCTATTGTGTAGTCCTATTGTTCAGTCCTATTGTGTAGTTCTATTGTGTAGTCCTGTTGTTCAGTCCAATTGTTCAGTCCTATTGTGTAGTCCTATTGTGTAGTCCTATTGTTCAGTCCTATTGTTCAGCCCTATTGTGTAATTCTATTGTTCAGTCCTATTGTTCAGTCCTATTGTGTAGTCCTATTGTGTAGTCCTATTGTTCAGTCCTATTGTTCAGTCCTATTGTTCAGTCCTATTGTTCAGTCCTATTGTGTAGTCCTATTGTTCAGTCCTATTGTGTAGTCCTATTGTTCAGTCCTATTGTATAGTCCTATTGTGTAGTCCTATTGTTCAGTCCAATTGTTCAGTCCTATTGTGTAGTCCTGTTGTGTAGTCCTATTGTTCAGTCCTATTGTTCAGCCCTATTGTGTAATCCTATTGTTCAGTCCTATTGTGTAGTTCTATTGTTCAGTCCTATTGTGTAGTCCTATTGTTCAGTCCTATTGTGTAGTCCTATTGTTCAGTCCTATTGTTCAGTCCTATTGTTCAGTCCTATTGTGTATTCCTATTGTTCAGTTCTATTGTTCAGTCCTATTGTTCAGTCCTATTGTGCAGTCCTATTGTGTAGTCCTATTGTTCAGTCCTATTGTGTAGTCCTATTGTTCAGTCCTATTGTGTAGTCCTATTGTGCAGTCCTATTGTTCAGTCCTATTGTGTAGTCCTATTGTTCAGTCCTATTGTTCAGTCCTATTGTGTAGTCCTATTGTTCAGTCCTATTGTGTAGTCCTATTGTGTAGTCCTATTGTTCAGTCCAATTGTTCAGTCCTATTGTGTAGTCCTATTGTGTAGTCCTATTGTTCAGTCCTATTGTTCAGCCCTATTGTGTAATCCTATTGTTCAGTCCTATTGTTCAGTCCTATTGTGTAGTCCTATTGTGTAGTCCTATTGTTCAGTCCTATTGTTCAGTCCTATTGTTCAGTCCTATTGTGTAGTCCTATTGTTCAGTCCTATTGTGTAGTCCTATTGTTCACTCCTATTGTGTAGTCCTATTGTGTAGTCCTATTGTTCAGTCCAATTGTTCAGTCCTATTGTGTAGTCCTATTGTGTAGTCCTATTGTTCAGTCCTATTGTTCAGCCCTATTGTGTAATCCTATTGTTAAGTCCTATTGTGTAGTCCTATTGTTCAGTTCTATTGTGTAGTCCTATTGTGTAGTCCTATTGTTCAGTCCTATTGTGTAGTCCTATTGTTCAGTCCTATTGTTCAGTCCTATTGTGTAGTCCTATTGTGTAGTCCTATTGTGTAGTCCTATTGTGTAGTCCTATCGTGTTATCCTACTTTCGACCCAATGTCCAAACTAATTATTGCGTCCGTACTTATCCGTACTAATCGACTCACCCCCTTCCCGACCCCCCCCCCACCCCAGTCTGTACTTATCACCAAGAAACAGAGGCGCCCTAGGGTGGGGGGAGGGGGGTCCAAATTCGAAAGTTCCCCCGGCCCCAGCTTGAGGGGGCGGGGCCCTAATTTTTTGTTACATTAAATGTCAAGTACATTATCTCATGTCATGGTGTCAAATGTCAAAATGCAGGTCCCAAATCCCTAGGTTCCGCACTGCCAATAAAATCTGATCACCTTTATTACATTGTCTAACTGCTAACTTTAACCTTGGGAAGGGGGTTATATTATTAATGGAATTATTTTACGTAATTTTTTTCTGCATTTAATAACATTTATCGATGTTTTAATTTATCAAATTCTTCCATAACTCTGCACCAGAATGAGTGGGGACTTCTATTGAATGTGTTCGCGTCGTCTGTGTCATTATCGTTATTGTCAACACACTACACACACTATAGCCTTGAGACCGGGATTAATAATCTTTCATCATAACCATAAATAGATGACGTCATCACCATCATTTGACACGTCAGTAAGATTTGTAATGAACGTAAAAGTCTATAAATAGATTATTTGTAGTAACTGCATTTAAAGTTGATTTTCCTTTTTTGTTTTAATAAAAGTTTTAAAGTTGGTCTTAAATTTTGTGACTGGCCAAACATTCGCTCGAATTTTTCGTAAACCTCTGTGCGGCCGCAAAGATATTTGCAAAGAGTTCAAATGTTGTTCGCAACATTCACGGGATAAATGGATGGACTGAATGAAGCATTTGCGCGATTTTTTGTATACTGCAGGTGCGCTCGTAACTTGGAATAGGACCGAACAATCATTGAAATATCAAGTTTACCTATTTAGTCTATCTGTCTTATCTATCTTTCAATGTAATACGTTTATTATATCTATCTATCGATCTAACCTTTCTGTCTATCTAATCTTTCTGACTGTCTGTCTGTCTGTCTGTCTGTCTGTATTTATGTATGTATGTATGTATGTATTTATGTATGTATGTATATATGAATGTACGTATGCCTGTCTATCTATCTATCTATCTATCTCTCTATCTCTCTCTCTATCTATCTATCTATCTATCTCTATCTATCTGCTTGCATGTCTGTCTGTATGTATGCATGTATGTTTGTCTCTCTGTATGTCTGTATTTCTGTATGTACGGTTGTATTTAAGCATTCCAACTGCTTTCTGTCTGTCTGTCTGTATATATGTATGTATGCATTTTGTCTATCTGTCTGTCTGTATATATGTATGTATGCATTTTGTCTGTCTGTCTGTCTGTATATATGTATGTATGCATTTTGTCTGTCTGTCTGTCTGTATATATGTATGTATGCATTTTGTCTGTCTGTCTGTCTGTATATATGTATGTATGCATTTTGTCTGTCTGTCTGTATATATGTATGTATGCATTTTGTCTGTCTGTACCTATTTATCTAGAAACCAAACGACATGTCTTTCTTTCTTTCTCCATCAACAGCTGTTCAGTCTACTCTATAAATTTCCCCTTATATAAAATTCGCTTAACAGAAACATTCTCACAAACAATACAAATGTTATCCCTGTAGGACAATATATAAACTGATTCAGCTCGCGACCTACTAGCATGTGGGAACCAGTGGGGTAGACTGTAGAGAACCTGTGGCTGAATGTTGCTGAATGTGGCTGAATGTGGCTTTAAGGATCTAATTTCTAAATCGTCTGTCGGTGAAATCGAACGCGACTAAATTCGATTCATTAAAAAAAAATTATATTAGTTCATTTTTCTCTCTCCCCCCCCCCCCTTAAATCAACGGTACTGCTGTCTACATTACTTTGTGGCTCTTTATATTGTACTTTATAAATGTGACCAACTAGAATAAATTGACGTGACACCTGCCAACTAACAGTTATAAATGAACTCAACAAAACGACTTGTCGTTACATCTAGTCCATGGTCAGGATTATAAATTCATAGTTTAACCACAGCTCTAATTAACATTGCTCTCATCCAATTAATTTTTTTTTTAAAAATTGCGAAGAGGACAGGAAATATTTACAACCCCCACTCACCGGCGGCGGAACGAAATATTTTAAGGGGGGGGGGGAAATTCAAGGGGAGCGCCGCCACCCCTTAAAAGTTTTGGGGGGGGGGCGCTGACCCTCCTGCCCCCCTGCTTCGCCGCCAGTGCCCCCACTGGATGACAATACTGGTACTCGTATTCGTTCGTTTGTTTTTAAATCGTGCGGTGTAATATGACGATATTCGATTTTACACCCAAGGGGCGGATTTTATGTCAGTCATGGCCCTGAGATCAGAAGTAAATTTTAGCGCCCTATAAATCAGAGGGAAATTGTCAGGGCCGTAGCTAGGTATTGTGCGCCCTTCTCCCAATCTGAAAAGTGTAAAAAAAAACATTTCACAGCGTTCTTTCAGCGCCACTTTCCTAGTTCGGCGCCCCTGTGCGGCCCCGCAGCACCCTTCCTACGCTCCTGGACATTGTGATCACAAGGGTTGATGCTGTTCGTGGCCCCCGTTTAAGTAGGGGGCCCCGAAAGTGTCCGCCTTAAATACACTTTTGGTTTAAAAAAAAAAGATGAATGTTTAAAAAAAAAACTGAGAGTCAAGTTCGAGAAATGTTTTTGTTTCCACCGCCAGGATTGACGTCATATTGACTCTCATTATTTAGTATAACTGTACTAGACATCATCAACACAGGTCAAGATATAGAGACTCACTGAATATATTCCTGGGTTATATATAATTCCATTAATAATAAAAAAAAAATGTTAGCAAAAAGTGAAATAAAAATATGACCTAGACGTTAACTTAGATTATGCTGAGAACTTCGTGTGGGGGGGAGGGAAGGGTGGGTGGGATTCAGGGCCCGGGGGGGAGGGAAGGGTGGGTGGGATTCAGGGCCCGGGGGGGAGGGAAGTTAACGACTTGAAGTGATCCCCCCCCCCCCAAGTAATTCATTAGAATTTAATAATTTTTATATGCAGGCTGGTTTTGTTTAAAACTAGATGACAAATGTTTAAAACACCTATATACAAATGAATGGCAAGTTAAATGAATTTATTTGAATGTCTTTCATTAAATAAAATAAGAAGCCAAACAAATAATTGTTAATTACGAAATACAAAAAATAAAGTTTAATTATCTAAAAATTACATGGAAGTTCATTCTATTTAGAAATTCAAAGTCACCTATATGCTACTTTATTTATCTAATAATCACACATTTACGAGATTGTGTTCACACATTTACGAGATTGTGTTCACACATTTACGAGATTGTGTTTAGACTTTTAAACAACGCTTGACTAATGTAAACAATAATTAGCCGTTAATAAGTTTACCACGCAATAGGAATGAGAAAAGAAAAAAATATAATGAATACAAACAGAAAAGAAATGGAACTAACGAATACAAGTGAAATAAATTAAAATCTATTGTCGGAGAATTTAATAAATTATTAATGAGTATAGTTTGATAAACAAAATTTGATAAATCTTCAAGCTGGCCGCTAACATTGTTAAATAAAGACGAGATAAGCGGAATCATAAACAATTATGATTTAAAACAATATAAATATGTGAAATAAAAAATTACGAGGCAGATTATATTATAAGTAACAAGATTGCTTTTATAAAATCAATGATTGATTGTGTTCAATGTTACTGTAACATCCGCCCAACCTGGGACTTGGCTAGAACATCTTGATCTCTCTAGACTTGAGCCAAACTCAAGCTACGGCCTAGCCCGGGGGCTCTCACTGCCTGAAGGGGTCCCAATCATGTAAACTGTACCAGCAAATCTAATACTGTAATGGCCCTGAGGTTAGTTTCGCCTAGGGCCCCCAAATATCTCTCAGTCTATGCCTGGGGGCCCACGAACATCTAAGAACGTGTTCTATAAACCACACAGTCTGCTAGTTTAATATTTTACTGTCAGTGATGAATGCATTCATGTTCGTTAGAAATATTTCAACTTGAAATTATTCACAGGGAATTAAAACATGCAGCATATAGTATAGTCACACACAGTGGCGTAGCGAGGGGTGGGCATGGGGGGGGCATCATGCCGCGGGCGCTACTCACAAAGGGGGCGCCAAATGGTATATTTTCCATATAGGAACTATTATATGGTTTTCAAATGGGGGGGGGGCGCTAAAAAGGTTATTGTGCCCAGAGTGCGAGTTAAGCTCGCTTTCACAGGGCCTACATGGTATAAACAAGTACAAGTTATTAACATACCTAAATATAAGTTCTTATAATAATAATAAGGAAAATTTGGCTTGTATACTCGATTATTCACAGATCATGTCAGCGAAAGGTGTTTTTTTAGAGCATTTTCGAAAAAAAATGCTCTATTGTCCCCGTTTTGTCTGTCTGTCTGTCCGTCATCACCCTAGATCTCAACAACCATAAGTCCTAGACCCATGATGTATATATCATTTTGTAGGTCTTGGCCTGCCAAGAAATGAAATTTTTCCATTTCGCGATCTGACCTCTCAGGGCCGTAAAAGGGGCCTTAGTACCGTTTTTTACTATATAAGCTATATTAATAAAGGAGCGCTATATCTTAGCAACTATAAGTCTTAGACCCATGATGTATATATCATTTTGTAGGTCTTGGCCTGCCATGTGTACATCAAAAGTTCATTTCGCGATAGGACCTCTGAGGGCCGGGCTTCAGGGCTCATAAGGGGCTTATATATTATATATATACACCTTGTACGTTCAATAGCCCGTTCATTTGGTGCGAAATACTGCAGCACGTAGTTTCACCAAGATTTATTAAGAAACTCATCAAATGAAATAGTAAGCTTGTGTTCTGAGTTTCATTGAAAGTATCAGAGCTATGCAACAATTGACGGAGTTTTCGGACGATTAAATGACTATAATTTCGAATGTTTTCAATTATGAGTCCTATTTCAGTAACCACAAACCACTTGTAGTTAGATTTAAGAGAAAATAATTTTTTTTCAAATATAAAGAAACGTCTTTATAAATTTTTTTTTACAGATATATGCATTACACAATTGAATTTATAAACATTTCCAAAATTTACAAATATTTACTGAAAGATAGCATACGTACTGATACATAACATGAAAATGCGCTAACACGTCCTGTGTCCAGAATGGAACAGGCTTAATTGCTTGTTTATTAATGTATTTAAAAGCTACACATTGGACTTATTTGTGTTGGTTAGTGAAAAGATAGTAGACATCAGAAATTTATCTGAATTATTTAACTAATTAATTTATTTTATCAAACATCATGTGTGAAAAAAAACAATTAAATTTTATTTTATGTCAAGAATGATCTAAATTGGGGGAAAAAAAATTCTTTCATGTGTCCCAACGTGAATATAGTACCTGTGACTAAATACGTATGGCTGACTAATGTTTACCTTTTTGTAGAAAAATTGATGAATTCCAAAAAACAAACAAGTCGACAAGTTGATTTTAGTTCCTCAAAGTTGAAGAATCATTCGAAGGAATGATAAATTCTTGTATCAAAGTCTAATGCACCAGGTATGAGTTGAATAATTCCAGAGTTTTAAGAATAAGCAGTTTTCATCTAGTAAATTATAATTCACTTCAGGCTTTGATTTGTTGAAATCAGCTATTGACTCCTGTTGAAAGATAGTTTTACAATTATTGATAATTACACGGATTGATCAATCTGTATCACTACAATAGCGAACGTGTTAATACAGTTTCATCGGAAGGCAACAATGTAAGATGGTAGCACTGTTTCAAATTGTAGCAAGTAGCAGACTGGTATCTTGGCGTAGCAGTCGGGGTGCAATATAAGATGGTAGCCGACCAAACTAACACTGTGTCGCTCCCTCCCCCAGGGCAGGGCAGTGTCAAACGATTATCACGTGCTACCGCCAGACAAAAGAAAGTTAAGCCATCCGGTAATTTCTTTTAATAAGAACATGCGATGAACAATAGGAAGGTGGGTTTGGCACCACCCACCCTTTACCTCCTCCTCCCCCCAGCTCTCTCTCTCTCTTTCTCCTGTCGGTCTCTCAGCGATTGTCTCCCACAACGGGAATATACACCACACAAGCCAAATAATGCAGCGAGTTCACTTAATCGCAAACCGTTTAAAAGACAACAACAGATTAATTTTTTTTTAAAGCTTATATAACATATAGTAATCAGCGTTAAATATGTTCAAACCTTTATCTTACTTTAGTTGTTAAAAAAAAAGAGACAAGATATATTAAACAGGTTCTATCGTCTTCGTTAGCCACTATACTGCTCGACTGTTGCACACAATACAAAACGCGGTTTGTCTTCTTTTCCCTGCTGCATCGATTAAATGGATTATCTCCCCTGTTCACTCCGCGCTTCCCTATTCTCGGATCTCCTTACCAATAGCAGAACTCAAGATCTGTGTTGTATTGTCTCGGGTTTCCTTAAACCGTCCACGGTAAACCGAGGGGCGGGACTGGAAGACATTTTATGAGCCACAAAAAATGAAAGGCCGCGGTGCAAAAACGAAAGGGGAAACCCGGCTCCGCCCACTTTCTGAGACTTAGTTGCCAGATTGTGCAGTGAAGTTTTGTTCACTTATTTGTGTTTGTTATTACGCACCAGGGTGAGTTTGACGTGCAGTAAGCAGCAGCTGTTTGTCGCAGGGACGATACCATGGACCGCCCCCCCCGGGGGTCAGGGAACAGGAGTTAGTAGCATTGACTAGTATTGAGCAATCAATAAACATTCGTCAAATTGTTTAGAATGGAAACTAAGAAAGGAATATGTCAATTTAGAACGAGTTTGTTTATGTGTTTGTTTGTTGCTAAATATGTTTGTTTGAATGTGCCGTTCTTTAAACAAAGATGTATGACTAATACAAGCCATGATCAT
>JAGDYQ010000037.1:3488018-3498018 GCA_021962125.1 Bulinus truncatus | reverse complement strand
TTGACGATGATGCAACTGGCTACCGATGACAACGTACAGCTGCTGTTGATGCAGGACCACACCCAGATAGGCATCAACAGGCAGAGGACATAACTCTTGCGGCTGGGACATAACTCTTGCGGCGTTATGATGAATGTGGTGACACTTCAGCTAAGATGGCGAGGGGGAAGAGCGCGGGAATTTCAGTTTAAATTTAGGGTTGGGGGAGGCATCAATTCTGGTGACATACCAGACATGGGCTAATCGCGGCCCGCGGGGGGTCAAGTACGGGCCGTTCACACCAATGTCGTTTGTACTTAATTTACGTTCATGTAAACATCCCAACCATCTGCTCTTCGTGCGGCCCTTCTTTCAAATTTAAGAGCCCACGGTGGACCGCGTTAAAACAACGTTTGCCCACCCCTGTGGCTATATTATCCTAAAGATGAGCAAAACATTACTCACTGTTATAAGTAAGTACGCTGCCGGCCTTAGGTCGATTTGACCGATTGCTGCAAATCGGACCCCGCGCCTGGCAGGGGCCCCGCAATTTATATTAATAGTAATAGATGTTATTGTAAAAAAATTAGAAGAGGGGCCCCGCAATTTATATTAATAGTAGTAGAAGTTATTGTAAAAAAATTAGAAGAGGGGCCTCGCAAGCATCTATTTAATTGGGCCCCGCAACTCGTAAGCCCGGCCCTGAGAAGTATTTATATTTATCCAGAAATATCAGTTGCCCAAATAAGGTTCTGTGACTGATATGTGACTTTTTCCCAATATCAATGCCCTGGTTAACTGACTTATTCACTCCGAAAAATATCAGTGCCCTTATCTGGTTGTGTGACTTATGCCCTCTCTGAAATGTCAGTGCCATTAACTGGTTGTGTGACTTATGCCCTCTCTGAAATGTCAGTGCCCTTAACTAGTTGTGTGACTTATGCCCTCTGTGAAATGTCAGCGCCCTTAACTGGTTGTGCGACTTATGCCCTCTATGAAATGTCAGCGCCCTTAACTGGTTGTATGACTTATGCCCTGTGTGAAATTTCAGTGCCCTTAACTGGTTTGCAACTTATGCCCTCAGTGAAATGTCAGCGCCCTTAACTGGTTATGTGACTTATGCCCTCTATGAAATGTCAGCGCCCTTAACTGGTTGGTGACGTATGCCCTCTTTGAAATGTCAGCGCCCTTAACTGGTTGTGTGACTTATGCCCTCTTTGAAATGTCAGCGCCCTTAACTGGTTGTGTGACTTATGCCCTCTATGAAATGTCAGCGCCCTTAACTGGTTGGTGACTTATGCCCTCTGTGAATTGTCAGCGCCCTTAACTGGTTGGTGACATATGCCCTCCATTCCATCACCTTAACCAAAAAAACAACAACACAGCACATTATTAATTATAAAATATTATTTACATCCAAACCAGTGACCTCGTTTACAGCTTGTGTGCCATCCAGCAAAACTTTTGAGAGGGGGGGGCACCTAAATAGATGATTCACCGTGTATGGGGCTCATAAAATTTTAGAGCGCCCCCCTCCTATTTTCCACGGGTTGTGCCTATTACAACTAGCCACCAGCCCACCACCCACCCCGTTGGGACTTTCATATTTCCAACCAGTTATGTACCGCAACTTAAACAAGGACTGGCGATTAATTAAGCCGACTAGCAGATCAAAGGCAATAGTGACCACCATGTAAGTGGTCAGTTAAACACTGGACAGTCCGGAATGTTACAACCTAATCCACCGAGCTTCGCCTCTCAGGGGGGTTACGGCGCTTCCTCTTGCCCACAAATAAGTTTGTTTGACTGAGTGGGGACTTGTGGACGCCAATTGACATGATTAAAGAGGACATTTTTTTTTGTCAAGCATTCAATGGCTTAAAAGAGAGATACATACCAGGTATCGATCCTAAATTGTTTTTATAGCTTGTCGATAATATCAGTATAGTATTTATTCTTCTCACTACTATGTATCGATATTTTAATGACATTTTACCTGCGTTTGTAATTACTAGTGTTGTTTGTTAGATAATGAATACGGCGGTATTGAAATGTTGTAATGAAATAGGGCAAGGCAAAATAAATAAATAAAGTATGTCATGAAATATTCAAATTAGTTTTTTAAATTCTAAAATGATTTTATCCAACTTTTTAAGATTTATGTTCAGACTTAATGTAAAATATTGATAAACAAGATACTTTCATGTTGACTAATTTACTAGCGATGCAACTATCAACTGACTTCTTCAAACTGATTTACTTACGACATAGATATCAATTGACTTCTTCAATATTTGGGGGTCGTGGGGGGGGAGGCCAGCTTACTGTCCTGCTGATATATAACGTGACTTTCGTGTCTTTTATTGATTGGTAGACTAATAACTAAGAATAATATGTTCGGTTTTCACGCTGATTTCATTTTTAAATATACAAGTTTCCAAATCGTCCGACCCCTCCCCCCCCCAGCTTAAGTTGGGTACCTGCCATTAGCTGGAGAAGTACATACGGCAGGGCATTTGGCTAGTCACCTACTTATGTCTTCCGTGGTGCTAGTCACCTACTTATGTCTTCCGAGGTGCTAGTCACCTACTTATGTCTTCCGAGGTGCTAGGCACCTACCTATGTCTTCCGAGGTACTTCCACAGCCATTGCACATTCGGGTAAGCTGGGAATGAAAGATGGGCATGTCTAAAACCATCACATTTTTGAAGTTTATACGATCTTAGGCACTAGTTCTCAAATCTTTTGCGATTAACGACCCTCTGAGAAACTTGTTTAGTTTTGCGATTTACCTGTCATGAAGGAATAAAAAAGATCAAAGAAAGTAAAGCTAAAATTAATTGTAAATATGGTTCGATTAAGTTAACCCAAACTCTTTCAGACCCGTCTAATATTAGACATAAACATTTTGTTCCTTTACACAGTGACTTTTTGAGAACCAGGGTTTGTTTCATCCACGCTTGCCATTCGCCTTGCATTGTTGGTAAATATTGACAGGTCTAATTTGAAGGGGTGGGGGTGAGGCTGTGACACCCAAACATATATGGGGGGTGGAGGTGAAGTTGTAGGGGGTGGGGGGAAGACAGTTGTCAGTCGTAAACATCCTGTCACCAATTGGACCAATTCTGACACTTAATATCTCGCCCCTCCTCCCCCCCCCACATCCCCCTTCCATATTCCAAATTCAATTTTTTTTTATTAAACAATAACATTCTATCATCATATGACATGTGACATTTGACATTTGGTGGCAGCCCTCTTTTTTTTCTTTTTATTATGATTTCTGGGTTTCTATATAGATATAAAGAGAGAGTCAAGGTAATATGCATAAATGATAAAAACTAGCATAAAGAGCAAGAAAGATTAACACTTGTTATATGAATATAAAGTTCCTTTTTTTTTTGGCTTCTATAAATCCATAGGTAAACAGAGCGAAAGGAAGGCTATCGCCTGCTACCATATCACTGCGCGTCATAAACTTACGTCAACAATCTTTAGTCAGCAAATCTGGCAACTTCACACTGTTGAATTTTTATACCAGGGGTGGCCAGGTACCCACTACATTTGGAAGTCACATTTTAGGACGAAATCGGTTAGTTTAATAGTACCATTCTAATTAAATTCGAGACAAAACAAATAATGAGAAAATTTAAGATCTGTTAAATAAGAGCCGCAAAAATTGCGCGTAAATTTGACAAGTCATGACATCAGACGTGCACGTGAAGATATCTATCTATCTATCTATCTATCTATCTATCTATCTATCTATCTATCTATCTATCTATCTATCTATCTATCTATCTATCTATCTATCTATCTATCTATCTATCTATCTATCTATCTATCTATCTATCTATATCTATCTATCTATCTATCTATATCTATCTATCTATCTATCTATCTATCTATCTATCTATCTATCTATCTATCTATCTATCTATCTATCTATCTATCTATCTGTCTGTCTATGTGTCTGTCTACCTGGCTGTCAATTTGTCTATCAATCTGTCTCTCCATGTATCAGAATTTGATACATTCCCAATTAGCAAGAAAATTTTAAGGAATAATAGGTACATAAGAAAAAATGAATTCTGAGGACCCCCCCCCCCATCCCAAAAGAATTTATATTCTATGCTTCCCCCCCCCCCCGCTTTTAATAGGCTGCTATTGACCTTACTATATGGGGTTGGGCTTGAAAAATCAGTTTTACCCACCACCCCCTCACACACACACACAAAACAAGATTAAAAACAAATACAACAAACAAATACAACAAACAAATACAACAAACAAATAAACAAACAAATACAACAAACAAATACAACATACAAATACAACAAAGAAATACAACATACAAATACAACAAACAAATACAACAAACAAATACAACAAACAAATACAACAAACAAATACAACAAACAAATACAACAAACAAATACAGCAGACAAATAATGCTAAAATATTCGGGGACCCTCTTAGTGATTGTGTGTGTATGCGCCTGTGTGTGTGTGTGCGTGCGTGCATATGTGTGTGTGGCTGACCCTAATGAGGAAAGTGGGTTCCATTAGCTCATTAACTCGCCCCCCCCCCAATCAATATTTTACTATAGACTGATATTATTTTCTTCATTGAATATATTCATTGACACTGTTCCACACATACGTCGTAGCAGAAGACAACTTTCTCCGCCGATGTTTCTAAGAGAATCCATCAATCACGTGATATAGTCAGCCAATCCTTTGGAGGGTCTATCAAGTCGTTATTAAAATAAAAAGAAGGTGGGGTTAGGGGGTGGGGGTGAAGGGGAATGGATACGAAGATCTAGAGGTTCCCCGTACTAGCAGCAGGTCCTGAGTTGTTTAAGTCATCGTAAGTGACTTATTGAACAATGCAATGACCCTTACCACGAGGGTCGGCTGTTCCTAGCTACTCGTGTTTATGTATTATTTACGGGAGGGGGGGGCGGGGGGTATGAATTCCATACTTGACGGAGATCTCCAGATATCCGTTGACAATGCTTACATAAACACACACACACACACAAAATACTGAAGCTGTTGACTCGACTGGCCTGCCATAGCTTGACACCTACTTCAGCCTGAGCGCCGCACGTCAATCAGTTAGCCGCGGCAAGACAATTCCTGGATCAAGTTGAGGGGGGGGGGGGAGGGTGTGTAAAGACGAATGCTGTACATGTTGTTGAGCGGATTTGGGGGGGGGGGGGATAAGGGAGGAAATCTTTCGCTCGCCCAGTAGCAAAAAAATTTGCTCTGTTCAATGATTTTCCTTTAATGTTTGACGATCAATGGTACACAAATTGCTCTGCTCAATGATTTTCCTTTAATGTTTGACGATCAATGGTACACAAATTGCTCTGCTCAATGATTTTCTTTTAATGTTTGACGATCAATGGTACACAAATTGCTCTGTTCAATGATTTTCCTTTAATGTTTGACGATCAATGGTACACAAATTGCTCTGTTCAATGATTTTCCTTTAATGTTTGACGATCAATGGTACACAAATTGCTCTGTTCAATGATTTTCCTTTAATGTTTGACGATCAATGGTACAAAAATTGCTCTGTTCAATGATTTTCCTTTAATGTTTGACGATCAATGGTACACAAATTGCTCTGTTCAATGATTTTCCTTTAATGTTTGACGATCAATGGTACACAAATTGCTCTGTTCAATGATTTTCCTTTAATGTTTGACGATCAATGGTACAAAAATTGCTCTGTTCAATGATTTTCCTTTAATGTTTGACGATCAATGGTACAAAAATTGCTCTGTTCAATGATTTTCCTTTAATGTTTGACGATCAATGGTACACAAATTGCTCTGCTCAATGATTTTCCTTTAATGTTTGACGATCAATGGTACACAAATTGCTCTGTTCAATGATTTTCCTTTAATGTTTGACGATCAATGGTACACAAATTGCTCTGCTCAATGATTTTCTTTTAATGTTTGACGATCAATGGTACACAAATTGCTCTGCTCAATGATTTTTCTTTAATGTTTGACGATCAATGGTACACAAATTGCTCTGCTCAATGATTTTCTTTTAATGTTTGACGATCAATGGTACACAAATTGCTCTGCTCAATGATTTTCCTTTAATGTTTGACGATCAATGGTACACAAATTGCTCTGCTCAATGATTTTCTTTTAATGTTTGACGATCAATGGTACACAAATTGCTCTGTTCAATGATTTTCCTTTAATGTTTGACGATCAATGGTACACAAATTGCTCTGTTCAATGATTTTCCTTTAATGTTTGACGATCAATGGTACACAAATTGCTCTGCTCAATGATTTTCCTTTAATGTTTGACGATCAATGGTACAAAAATTGCTCTGTTCAATGATTTTCCTTTAATGTTTGACGATCAATGGTACACAAATTGCTATGTTCAATGATTTTCCTTTAATGTTTGACGATCAATGGTACACAAATTGCTCTGTTCAATTATTTTCCTTTAATGTTTGACGATCAATGGTACACAAATTGCTCTGCTCAATGATTTTCCTTTAATGTTTGACGATCAATGGTACAAAAATTGCTCTGTTCAATGATTTTCCTTTAATGTTTGACGATCAATGGTACACAAATTGCTCTGTTCAATGATTTTCCTTTAATGTTTGACGATCAATGGTACACAAATTGCTCTGCTCAATGATTTTCCTTTAATGTTTGACGATCAATGGTACAAAAATTGCTCTGTTCAATGATTTTCCTTTAATGTTTGACGATCAATGGTACACAAATTGCTCTGCTCAATGATTTTCTTTTAATGTTTGACGATCAATGGTACAAAAATTGCTCTGCTCAATGATTTTCTTTTAATGTTTGACGATCAATGGTACACAAATTGCTCTGCTCAATGATTTTTCTTTAATGTTTGACGATCAATGGTACACAAATTGCTCTGCTCAATGATTTTCGTTTAATGTTTGACGATCAATGGTACACAAATTGCTCTGTTCAATGATTTTCCTTTAATGTTTGACGATCAATGGTACACAAATTGCTCTGCTCAATGATTTTCCTTTAATGTTTGACGATCAATGGTACAAAAATTGCTCTGTTCAATGATTTTCCTTTAATGTTTGACGATCAATGGTACACAAATTGCTCTGCTCATTGATTTTCTTTTAATATTTGACGATCAATGGTACAAAAATTGCTCTGCTCAATGATTTTCGTTTAATGTTTGACGATCAATGGTACAAAAATTGCTCTGCTCAATGATTTTTCTTTTAATGTTTGACGATCAATGGTACACAAATTGCTCTGCTCAATGATTTTCGTTTAATGTTTGACGATTAATGGTACAAAAATTGCTCTGCTCAATGATTTTCTCTTAATGTTTGACGATCAATGGTACAAAAATTGCTCTGCTCAATGATTTTTCTTTAATGTTTGACGATCAATGGTACAAAAATTGCTCTGCTCAATGATTTTCTTTTAATGTTTGACGATCAATGGTACAAAAATAAAATGATCCAATATGGCTACTATGCTGTTAGAAACTGTGCCTCTCATACTTCTTTGGCGTTCCGGGTTAGATCTTCGGTATGAACTAAAGGAGTTTTTCATATCCTGGGGAAAGTTGGTTGAAAGATCCCCAAAGTCCACACAGCTTTCAGTGGGTATCTGACGTTAGTTGGGGGAGTAAAGGCGGCTAGCCGTTCTGCTAGCTACACGACCCATTAATATACAGTGGCTAAAAATACAGAGGAATTCTACACTTTATCTACACCAATGGCAGATACATACAATCTGAGGTATGACTATTCAGTCTAAAAAATCATGAGCAGATTAAGGAAAAAAAAACAACTTTCAACTGTGGCAGAGCAGCATACATACAATAGGTCATGAATAAATAAATGTTCGCATTGAATTTGTTCACTTGTGGTTGGCTAATACAAGAATAAATTTATTACAATAAAGAAAATTTATATTTTAAATCATATATAAAATGAACTTTGTTGTTGGCCGGTGTCTGAATTTCAAACATATCATTAGGCGAGATAGTTTCTTAACTGGATGACAAAGATATCGCCAAGTTAATATGATCAAGTAGGCCATATGGTGTGATAAACAAACTGAAGTTTAAATTCACAGCAGAATAGGCTAAGTGCTAAAAGTAAATAAATAAAAATAATATTAAAAACGTAAAAATGAGGGCATATAAATCAGAGGCGTAGCTGGGGGGCGGAGGGGGGAGGTTACATATGTCCCCGGGCGCCGAGGTTCAGGGGCGCCGAATGGTATATTTTACATATAATATTATATGGTTTTCGAATGGAGGGGGGCGCTAAAAAGGTATTAAAAAGGTAAAATGCTCCGGGCGCAAGTTGCCTTGCCCCCCCCCCCGCTACGCCTCTGCAATAAATGTAGAAACCCTTGAAATGTTACATTATTAATCTAGTTGACCAAATGCGCGTCTGTAACATCTGTACTTTTGGGCATTGGGGTCCCCCCCCCCCCCGAAATAAAAAAAATTAAAAGATTAGACCAAAATTAATTTAAAATAAAATAATGTGATTTTTTTTAATACAAGGGATTTTCTTGCCCCCCCCCCCCCCGAAAGTTTGGTCTAGTTGCGCCTCTGCTTTTGGATGTAGCCTATACTGAAATAAACAAATTCTTGAAAAAAAACCCCACTGCAAATCAAAAATATTAATATATTAAGCTTAGAAATTACCTAATGAAGTAAAAAAAAATGAATATGTATGTATCAAATATTCATTTATTTTATTCACATCAGTAAATTCGAAACGTTATAGTTTAACATTAGAATGCGAATCTTTAATCCGCCGTTGACGCTTGGACACAATTGCCAGATTGGCGCTTTTCGCGACTTTTTCATTTTATAGGTGTGGGTGGGGGTGGGGGGAGGTTGATTTAGTTAACTTTCTGGGTGACGGGATTTCGTTTGCATTGAACAATCTGTAATAATGGTTTTGAAAATGTTGGGTGGCCATTATGGTAGTCTCTATCTCTGTTCTTAGTAAAGATATTTTTGGCGGATTTCTTTTTAAGATTTGACACTTTTGTCAAAAGTACTTGGCAGCACTGATATTGGACAAAATGTCGCTTGCCGTCAGACTGGTTTCATCATTCACATGATTTTAAAAACAAATAAATATTCTCTTGACTATTACTACAATTTCGATTGTAATTGCTATTCAGGCACAGTAATATATGATAAACGAGTAAAATTAATACAGTTTTCTTCTTAGATTATTGAAATCACGTAACCATCCTGTTTGTTTACGTTTCGTAGGAAGCCATCTGGAAAATCGAAGTAACTTCAACAACTTGACTTAGTAAGAAATATAATCCGCTAACACATTTTTTATAAACTAGTGCCAATATACTTATATTATATTTAGAGCCTAATATGATTAACATGGTATAAAAAAATTACAATTTGTTGAAACATACACAGACTTACCATACAGCTCCTAAGTTTCTAATAGCTTCATTCAATTTATAAATACTTATCTTATACTAGAAGTTAATAGTTATACTTAACATTTATCAATTATAGTTATCAATTTAATAATTGTCGCTATGTTGTGATATTATCCTGTATTGAATTCTTTTTATAAGTAAAACATTTTCTTTTTATTTGGTCTGTTTCAAATATCTTAAGTGTCAATTCCTTATTTTTTTATCGCAGTGGCTACGGATACAGTCAAGGCACATGCGCTCTAGACGGACTTTTTTTTTGTGTGCATGCGCGATTGCTGGATTCCGAATTATTTTTTATCGGGGTCCAGCTATAGATATTGCTCCCATTCCTATCCCTAATCCTATTCCTAGCCCTATTCCTAACCCTAACCCTAGCCCCGAAAAAAAAAATAAAAAAAAATTGCTGTATCCCGAAAAAAAAATTCGGAGTACAGCTGGCTGTATCCGTAGCCACTGCGTTTTTTATTGATTTACAAACAAAAAACACCCCACTTGAATAGTTGCTCAAAAATTTTCGATAATATTCTTGAAA
>JAGDYQ010000037.1:3424599-3487518 GCA_021962125.1 Bulinus truncatus | reverse complement strand
TCACCGAGGCCAAGGAAGCGACAGTTCCCAGTCTCTTTTGTCTCGCCAGGCACCTGGGCGGGGAGCTTTCGGCTACACACCGTTGGCAGTGCCCTGCCCTGTATCAGTCTTGGTGCCGGCCACCTCCAGGCGGGGAGCTTTCGGCTACACCCGGTAACAGTGACCTGCGGTCCATGACTTTCGACTTCCCGCTGACAGAGCAATCAGCGTTTATCGTCGAGGGCTGGGCAGTTCCCAGTCTCTTTCGTCTTGCCGGGCACCATAGGCGGGGAGCTTTCCGGCTACACCCGTTGGCGATGCCCTGCCTATGTGAAGAATCTTGGTGCTGGCTATCAGGCGGGGAGCTTTCGGCTACACCCGGTAACAGTGACCTGCGGTCCATGACTCGACTACGTTGACAGAGCAATCGCGTTTATCGTCGAGAATGGAAGCGACAGTTCCCAGTCTCTTTCGTCGCGAAGGGCGGGAGCCAGCCATCTATCCAGCCCGTTCTCGGTACCCTGCTGGTCGTCACGATCGGTTTACCGCTTCGACTGCCAGCGTTACCCGAGGACTGGGCTCGACCTGCCACAGGCCACTTTTGGGGCTCTGCCTCCCCTCGTCTCCGCGTGGTCGTACGTTCCTGATTTCGTGCCAACAGAGCAATTAGCACCTAGTCAGGGACTGGCTCCGACCTGCCGCAGCCCCTTGTGAGGGTGTGCGAATTCCCCTCGTAGCGCCGTTCAGCGGTCACTCTTGCCTGAGCGGGTTGATGCGAGCAAAGTCAACCGTATTCAGAGGCCTTGCCTGACCTAGCTGGCCTTCACCTGTGGTGGGACGCGACTCCACCTGTACGCTTGTCAGTAAAGCGGCGGTGGACACTCAGTGCCTTCGATCCGCCTTAGTGGTTCTTGGGCTGGGCCAGTAGCTTTTTTACGATGCCAGACCTTTCAGCTAAAATCATGGCACCGGGGCAAGTAGTCAACTTTGACGATGGCGACTTTACGCCCCTAACCATCCATCGAGGCATGTTTGGGTGCTGCCCCGAACCCCTTTATTCCTTTTCTTATCCTTTTCCATTTGCTTTTCGAGTGCCCCCAGGGAGGGCGGGTTGGGTGGTCTGGCAAGTAAGCAGAGCAGCTCAGTTGCCTCTCCTACCTCGACCCAGGCTAAACCAGTGCCGGGGCGTGCCCTACCGCCGGACATGTCTGATCTCTCCGGAATGAGAGTGGGTTGGCGTACCTTTTTCTCCGAAACCCCGATCTGCCGTCGAGGGCTGGCTCCGTGCGGCCGCAGCGTTCAGTCACAGTATCGAGTACACCAGGTTCACTTCCCGCGCTCGTCCTGCAGCGAGGCGTGCTGTTCCCTTGCGGGCGTCCCACCACCATTCACCTAAGAACCCGGCCAGGTGCCCTCCAGAGCGGGGGTGGGCTGGTGGCGTAGGTAGCGGCATTACCTAAGGACACTTTCCAGATTTCACATTGTTCCCAGAGCAGAACTCCCAAAGCAAGGAAGCTGATATTACTCTCTATTTGGATCACCAGTTATCGACCAAGTTTGACAGTCTTTAATGCTTCTGCCAGGCGTACCAGGGCAGAAGCCAGCACCTAAGGATGACCTCAGCCCCCAGCCCCAGCCGGATGGCCAGACAAGATCACCAGACGAACAGCGACACGCTAGCGCCACACGCGTACTGTAAGGTCCGATGCGATTGACCCACGTCAGGGCGATGCTGTAATTTCGTGTTGCAAGCCCTTACCCGTTCCTAGGGTTTGGGTTTTCGAGACTAGTAGTCGGGTTCCGCGCCGCACGGTCCTCGTATTTACGTATCCATCACTAAAAGTGCCATGTTATGGTCGAAACGGCTCAGTGCCCTCCGAGCTGAAGGGTCACGGAGCTGCATCTCAGAAGTCCTCGCGTTCCTGTACTGGGAGGCCGAGGTGTCGGCCACTCACAGTCGTGGTACGCTTTCCGCAGTTGTGCACTTCCGTGCTGAATTAGCCGTTAGCCCAGAGCAAGGCTACCGTTGTCCGCCCGGACCGCTAGGAGGTTCTGGGGTTTAAGCCCTAGAGGGAAAGTTGTCCAGGTCAACACATGACAAGACACACACTGGGCCTAGCATCCCCAGCCCTCATGCACTAAGACCGATGAAGTAAAAGGTCACCATTGTACGCACGCACGGGGGTGACACTAAGGTCCTCCTGAAATTGCCGGAAGCAACACATCCCAGCCAATATTAAGGCACTGACGTCTCCAGCCCACATGCACTAAGACCACTGGCAAGTGAGGTGCTAATGGCGTTGCACACAGGGAGGTTGTCCGACGGCTCTACAGCGCATCATCCATTTTCAGAGGCTGGTTGATTCGGCAGGTGAGTTGTTACACACTCCTTAGCGGATTCCGACTTCCATGGCCACCGTCCTGCTGTCTAAATCAACCAACACCTTTTATGGTGTCTGATGAGCGTCTGCGTTTGGCACCTTAACCGTCTCAACACGGTCCAGTCTAAACAAGGTCAAGTCTAAACACGGTCAAGTCTCAACACGGTCCAGTCTAAACAAGGTCAAGTCTAAACACAGTCAAGTCTCAACACGGTCAAGTCTCAACACGGTCCAGTCTAAACACAGTCCAGTCTAAACAAGGTCAAGTCTAAACACGGTCAAGTCTCAACACAGTCCAGTCTAAACACGGTCCAGTCTAAACAAGGTCAAGTCTAAACAAGGTCAAGTCTAAACACAGTCAAGTCTCAACACGGTCAAGTCTCAACACGGTCCAGTCTAAACACAGTCCAGTCTAAACAAGGTCAAGTCTAAACACGGTCAAGTCTCAACACAGTCCTCAGTCTAAACACGGTCCAGTCTAAACAAGGTCAAGTCTCAACACAGGTCTCATGTCTAAACACGGTCCAAGTCTCAACATGGTTAGATCTAACACGGTCAAGTCTCAACACGGTCCAGTCTAAACAAGGTCAAGTCTAAACACGGTCCAGTCTAAACAAGGTCAAGTCTAAACACGGTCCAGTCTAAACAAGGTCAAGTCTAAACACGGTCAAGTCTCAACACGGTCCAGTCTAAACAAGGTCAAGTCTAAACACGGTCAAGTCTCAACACGGTCCAGTCTAAACACGGTCAAGTCTAAACACGGTCAAGTCTCAACACGGTCCAGTCTAAACAAGGTCAAGTCTCAACACGATCCAGTCTAAACACGGTCAAGTCTCAACATGGTCCAGTCTAAACAAGGTCAAGTCTAAACACAGTCAAGTCTCAACACGGTCAAGTCTCAACATGGTCCAGTCTTAACACAGTCCAGTCTAAACAAGGTCAAGTCTAAACACAGTCAAGTCTCAACACGGTCCAGTCTAAACAAGGTCAAGTCTCAACACGGTCCAGTCTAAACACGGTCAAGTCTCAACACGGTCCAGTCTAAACAAGGTCAAGTCTAAACACAGTCAAGTCTCAACACGGTCAAGTCTCAACACGGTCCAGTCTAAACACAGTCCAGTCTAAACAAGGTCAAGTCTAAACACGGTCAAGTCTCAACACAGTCCAGTCTAAACACGGTCCAGTCTAAACAAGGTCAAGTCTCAACACGGTCCAGTCTAAACACGGTCCAGTCTAAACACGGTCAAGTCTCAACACGGTCCAGTCTAAACACGGTCAAGTCTCAACACGGTCCAGTCTAAACAAGGTCAAGTCTAAACACGGTCCAGTCTAAACAAGGTCAAGTCTAAACACGGTCCAGTCTAAACAAGGTCAAGTCTAAACACGGTCAAGTCTCAACACGGTCCAGTCTAAACACGGTCAAGTCTCAACACGGTCCAGTCTAAACAAGGTCAAGTCTAAACACGGTCAAGTCTCAACACGGTCCAGTCTAAACACGGTCAAGTCTAAACATGGTCCAGTCTAAACACGGTCAAGTCTCAACACGGTCCAGTCTAAACAAGGTCAAGTCTCAACACGATCCAGTCTAAACACGGTCAAGTCTCAACATGGTCCAGTCTAAACAAGGTCAAGTCTAAACACGGTCAAGTCTCAACACGGTCAAGTCTCAACACGGTCCAGTCTTAACACAGTCCAGTCTAAACAAGGTCAAGTCTAAACACAGTCAAGTCTCAACACGGTCCAGTCTAAACAAGGTCAAGTCTAAACACGGTCAAGTCTCAACACGGTCCAGTCTAAACACGGTCAAGTCTAAACATGGTCCAGTCTAAACACGGTCAAGTCTCAACAGTCTAAACACGGTCCAGGTCCAGTGAGTGTCTAAACACGGTCAAGTTTCAACACGATCCAGTCTAAACACGGTCAAGTTTCAACACGGTCCGGTCTAAACACGGTCAAGTTTCAACACGGTCCATTCTAAACACGGTCCAATCTGGTTTCATTGCCACATCCGGTGAGGCAAGCTATTGGTCAGTCCAGTCTGTAGAACTATTTATTGGGTGTTAATTGGTTTTTATTTTCAGGAAACGTTCCAGAATATATAATGGTCGTGCTCCAATGACGGTCAAGTCTCAACACGGACCAGACAGACAGATAGACATACAGACGACAGACAGATAGATACACGGTCCGATATGATTTGATTAATACACAAATATAATTACTGATACATAAATTGAAAAATAGAAAGAATGACGGGCAGATATTTAGACAGACAAGCAAACAGATTCAATATTATTTATGTTCGCCCAATGCACAATTAATGTTTGACGTCATATATACAGTGATGATTTGATTCGAGCAGTAGGGCGATTGAGGGGGAGGGGAGAGAACTTACTGAGAATTCAGGAAAATGTCAAAAAAAGTATTTTGTATTTTGCCGTTAAGATATAGGTCATCAGGTCAATCGGTTCAAATGCTCGGCGCATAGATATATGTGTGTGTGAATGTGTGAGTGAAAGTAAGTGAGTGCGTATGTCAGTGCGTGTTTGAGTGTGAGTGTGTGTGAGTGTGAATGTGTGTGTGAGTGTGAATGTGCGTTTGTGTGTGTTGAGTGTGCGTGAGTGTGTGAGTCTATGTGAGTGTGTGAGTTTGCGTGAGTGTGAATGTGCCTGTGTGTGTGACTGAGAGTTTATGTGAGTGTGAATGTGCGTGAGTGTGTGAGTGTGCGTGAGCGTGAGCGTGTGAGTTTATGTGAGTGTGAGTGTGTGTGTGAGTGTGCGTAAATGTGTGAGTTTAGGTGAGTGTGAATGTGTGTCTAAGTGTGAATGTGTGCGTGAGTGTGCGTGAGTGTGTGAGTTTATGTGAGTGTGAATGTGTGTGTAAGTGTGAATGTGCGTGTGTGAGTGTGCGTAAGTGTGTATGTGCGTATTTCAGTGTGTGTTTGAGTGAGTGTGTGTGCGTGTGAGTTTGTGTGAGTGTGTGTAAGAGTGTGTGTATGAGTTTGTGTGTAAGTGAGTAGGGGAGACACACAAAACTCCACAAGAGCCGCATTTCGGCCATTACTGGTCTGTGCAATGTGATTAATTAATCAAAGACGTTTGACACACACACTGACCAACACACACACACACACACACACTTACCAACATACACAGAGAGAGCTGAGAGTTGTGTTAGTTGGCTGAAACTGCAACAATAAATCGGGCAGTTTTAGCTTGCATTCTAGTGACCTGAATTTAAATCTGCTCTTGGATGTGACCTTGGCCTTATGTTGTGTGTGCAGGTCTTAACATAATTAATTCTGGGTAAAAACTCCCAGCTAATTAAATGTAGTGCAGATTTTGATTTCCAGTATGTAAATTACAGAAAATTAAAACGCTAAAAATTGACAATCTCTACTCCGTCAATCATTTCATTGCAGATATTCTCTCCTTCAACTCATACTGTATCCCATACTGTCTTCTATGTTCTCCTGTCTATGTTTCTCCATCGTCTCTCTGTTTCTCCCTCTAACCACATCCAGCCAAAAGGTAACAGTTGCACTCGTCAGAGGGAATTCAGGTACAGTGCGTAACTCCTTGGGATGCCAGTTGTCAGAACGTTTGTGTGTGTGTGTGTGTGTGTGTGTGTGTGTGTGTTTTCCATTATACCAGAATGTGTGTGTGAGTATGTGTGTGTGTGTGCCTAGCAAGACTCCTCAATAGATAGACACACATAACTTCACTGGCGCGCGCGCGTGTGGGGGGGGGGGGGAGGGGGTGAGCAGCCACTGACGCACGTCACTAAGGGTGTTATGGGGGTGAGTCTGTCGCCACCTGTAAGGTAGAGATCTCTGGCAGGGATAAAAGGGATTTTCAGGGGCGAATCCTTTAAATCAAGTTCAAAGGATGAAAAGAGGGTGGGGCTTCGAAATGGAGCGCCGGTGTAAACATACAAGTGTACCGATTAGAATGATTGTGTGCACATGAAAATGATTGTGTACACATGAACATGATTGTGTACTCATGAAAATGATTTGTGTACGCATGAAAATGATTGTGTGCAAATGAAAATGATTGTGTACACATGAAAATGATTCTGTACAAATCATTAGAAACGTGATAAGATATATATATATAGTTTTGTCTGGAGTGACTTCTTTACACCAAGACCCACACAAGGACCCACAACGTATATAGACCCACACAAGAACCCACAAGTGGGCGTATATAGACCCACACAAGGACCCACAAGTGGGCGTATATAGACCCACACAAGGACCCACAAGTGGGCGTATATAGACCCACACAAGGACCCACAAGTGGGCGTATATAGACCCACACAAGGACCCACAAGTGGGCGTATATAGACCCACACAAGGACCCACAAGTGGGCGTATATAGACCCACACAAGAACCCACAAGTGGGCGTATATAGACCCGCACAAGGACCCACAAGTGGGCGTATATAGACCCACACAAGGACCCACAAGTGGGCGTATATAGACCCACACAAGGACCCACAAGTGGGCGTATATAGACCCACACAAGGACCCACAAGTGGGCGTATATAGACCCACATAAGGACCCACAAGTGGGCGTATATAGACCCACACAAGGACCCACGAGTGGGCGTATATAGACCAACACAAGGACCCACAAGTGGGCGTATATAGACCCACACAAGGACCCACGAGTGGGCGTATATAGACCAACACAAGGACCCACAAGTGGGCGTATATAGACATGCAGAGATTTTGTCCGATTGTACTTATATATTTAAATATGTTCCGTCTCGTCTGCTGTGGATCGAAATAAGAATATTGTTTCCGGTTTAAATTCTAATGGCCTCTTGCCTGCATCTCCATTCGATAAATGCTTTAAAAAAAATACATAAAGTACATAGAGCCCTATAATTTCATCGACCTTTTCATGATAACCTCTGTTGAACTATGGTCTATCTCCAGGCAAAGGTTCATCTAGTGGTGGGGATTAAGCATTACATTGAAGCACAACCACAGATATAAACAAAACAAGCAATTAAGCCTGTTCCATTCTGGACACAGGACGTGTTAGAGCATTTTGGCCGTATTATGTATCCGTATTTTTCCCGTAGCTTTTCAGTAAATATTTGTAGATTTTGGAAAGTTTATAAATCATTGTTGAATAACTGTTACAAAAATAAATAATGATTACGCCCCTTTGATTAGCTTTTATTATTCATATTTAAAATATAAGCAAAAACGGTACCTAGGAAAGTCTTTTTTTTCGACCCTGAGAAGTCAGATCGCAAAATGGACTTTTGATGTACACTTGGCAGGCCAAGACCTACAAAATGATATATACATCATGGGTCTAGGACTTATGGTTGCTGAGATATAGGGCGCTCCTTTGTTAATATAGCTTATATAGTAAAAAAAACGGTACTTAATACGCCCCCTTTTTCGGCCCTCAGAGGTCCTATCGCGAAACGGACAAAAGTCATTTCTTGGCAGGCCAATACCTACAAAATGATATATACATCATGGGTCTAGGACTTATGGTTGTTGAGATCTAGGGTGATGCCAGACAGACAGACAGACAAAACGGGGACAATAGAGCATTTTTTTTTCGAAAATGCTCTAAAAACAAAAACATGGTTCAGGGCGCAGTAATGGCAATATCGGAGTGAAGGGGAGGTAACAGATGACTCGATCTTTTAAAAACACCCGGGTTTGAATACTTAGTGGGCGCGTACGTTGGTAGTTCGCTCGTCTCACATTTTAAAGAAGCGTCGATACTACTTTCTTTTTGTTTACAAATTTCAAAATAAAATGTGTTATGTATTTAATGACTGATGAAGAAAGTTGGGACTTCATTCATTGAATAGTTAAAACAAAATTTTTTTTTTTACCATGATCTGAATATGTGATACGTTACTATGTATATGAATTGTACACTCTTACACCCTACCATCACTTCCATTACCTCTACACTTCTGCTTTTGAGGCTATGAAAGATGATCCTAATGAATTCCATTTTAGAGAGTATACTCGAAATGCGCATGTCAGCCAGAATACGAAAATTTAGCGCCAGCGTAAGAAGGGTTGGGGGATCAAGGTGGGTCGATGGGAGGGGGGGAGAGAGGCAACAAAAATGAAATGTGTAAGTAATGGATCCCAGGTCTTCATTAATGTCTGGGATCAAAGAAATGAAAACCGTGAGCAGATGTCAGACAGACAGACAAGAGATATCCATTTTGATGACATCATTGATGTGCTGACGATATGGAAGACAATGGTGGCAGCACGTTCAAAGAACAGAAAAGAAAGATAATGCTGACGTCGATTAAATCAAAACGCTTCGTAGTCATTATGATATAGAAAAAGTGTGCAGCTAAATAGAAAGAAGAAAACAATGGTCGAGTCACAAGGTTTCACATATTGTTTTGAGTGGAAATAGGAACTGCGGACTTGATGACGTCATTGTGGACGATTTATTATCGACCAATCTATCTTTCTATTTTTACATTTATCTATCAATATATCTTTCCATCTGTCAATATCTCGGCCCAATTTTTATGTTATTTGCTTGTTTGAATATATGTCTGTCTGTGTTAGCATGTCGATCTAATTGTCTGTCAGTCTGATTGTCTGAATGTATGCATTTATTTTAGTATGTGTGTACGCCTGTTCGTTTGCCTATATTTTCGTATGTATATATATATATATATATATATATATATATATATATATATTTTGTTAGTATTTTCGTATGTATGTATGTTGGGATATTTGTAGGAGTGAATGAATGTGTAAATACTTTTACGTCTGTTTGCTTGTTCGTTTGTTCGTTTGCTGTTATGTCTAAACAATTGCATGCATGTCGGTTTTGAATGTATATATATATATATGTCTGAGTGTCTGGATGTATGTCTAATATACCTGTCGGTCGGCCTGAGTGTCTGTATGCATGGGTTGTATGTTTGCCTCCCCCCCCCCCGCCAAAACCCATCCCTCCGTCTGTCAGCTCACGGCCTGACTATGAAGTCCATATAACGTAAACACAAGAAGGTGTTGTATAGTAAACACATAGAGATCCCCCCCTCCCAGTCACCGCTCAGGTGAGACTCAGATGGCTCAAGCCGGGAGGCTGCTGCGTAAAGTGAGGCCACGTGAAGGACATCACTCCACTGGTTTCCTTTACTCCAACTACACCTCTCCCTCCACGTGAAGGACATCACTCCACTGGTTTCCTTTACTCCAACTACACCTCTCCCTCCACGTGAAGGACATCACTCCAATGGTTTCCTTTAGTCCAACTACACCTCTCCCTCCACATGAAGGACATCACTCCACTGGCTTCCTTTACTCCAACTACACCTCTCCCTCCGCATGAAAGACATCACTCCACTGGTTTCCTTTACTCCAACTACACCTCTCCCTCTACGTGAAGGACATCACTCCACTGGTTTCCCTTTACTCCAACTACACCTCTCCCTCCACGTGAAGGACATCACTCCGCTGGTTTCCTTTACTCCAACTACACCTCTCCCTCCACGTGAAGGACATCACTCCGCTGGTTTCCTTTACTCCAACTACACCTCTCCCTCTACGTGAAGGACATCACTACACTGGTTTCCTTTACTCCAACTACACCTCTCCCTCCACGTGAAGGACATCACTCCACTGGTTTCCATTACTCCAACTACACCTCTCCCTCCACGTGAAGGACATCACCTCCTCCTCCGCAATCATCCCCTCCAACTATACCTCCCTCCAACTACACCTCCCTCCAACTACACCTCTCCCTCCAACTACACCTCTCCCTCCAACTACACCTCTCTCCAACTACACCTCTCCCTCCAACTGCACCCTCTCTACCTCCAACTGCACCTCCTCCAACTACACCTCTCCCTCCAACTACACCCTCCCTCCAACTACACCTACCTCCAACTAAACCTCTCCCTCCAACTACACCTCTCCCTCCAACTACACCTCTCCCTCCAACTACACCTCTCCCTCCAACTACACCTCCCTCCAACTACACCTCTCCATCCAACTACACCTCTCCCTCCAACTACACCTCTCCCTCCAACTACACCTACCTCCAACTAAACCTCCCTCCAACTAAACCTCCCTCCAACTACACCTCTCCTCCAACTACACCTCCTCCAACTACACCTCTCCCTCCAACTACACCTACCTCCAACTAAACCTCCCTCCAACTGCACATCTCCCTCCAACTACACCTCTCCCTCCAACTACACCTCCCTCCAACTACACCTCTCCCTCCAACTACACCTCCCTCCAACTACACCTCTCCCTCCAACTACACCTACCTCCAACTAAACCTCCCTCCAACTGCACATCTCCCTCCAACTACACCTCTCCCTCCAACTACACCTCCCTCCAACTACACCTCTCCCTCCAACTACACCTCCCTCCAACTACACCTACCTCCAACTAAACCTCCCTCCAACTGCACATCTCCCTCCAACTACACCTCTCCCTCCAACTACACCTCCCTCCAACTACACCTCCCTCCAACTACACCTCCCTCCAACTACACCTCCCTCCAACTACACCTCCCTCCAACTCCACCTCTCCCTCCAACTACACCTACCTCCAACTAAACCTCCCTCCAACTGCACATCTCCCTCCAACTACACCTCTCCCTCCAACTCCACCTCTCCCTCCAACTACACCTATCTCCAACTAAACCTCCCTCCAACTGCACATCTCCCTCCAACTACACCTCTCCCTCCAACTAAACCTCCCTCCAACTACACCTCCCCCTCCAACTGCACCTCTCCCTCCAACTACACCTCTCCCTCCAACTAAACCTCCCTCCAACTGCACATCTCCCTCCAACTACACCTCCCTCCAACTACACCTCCCTCCAACTACACCTCCCTCCAACTGCACATCTCCCTCCAACTACACCTCTCCCTCCAACTACACCTCCCTCCAACTGCACCTACCCTCCAACTACACCTCCCTCCAACTAAACCTCTCCCTCCAACTACACCTCCCTCCAACTGCACCTCCCTCCCTCCAACTACACCTCTCCCTCCAACCAGATTTCCCTTTCCATATACATTTCTCCCTCCAACTAAACCTCCCGCCAACTTCACCCTCCCTCCGACTACACCTCTCCCTCCAACTATACCTCTCCCTCCAACTACCTAATGGGCCCAGGGACGTAGTTCACTATTGGGCCCAGGGACGTAGTTCACTATTGGGCCCAGGGACGTAGCTCACTATTGGGCCCAGGGACGTAGTTCACTATTTTAACGCCATGTACGAACAAAATGATTTGCGCCCATTTGTCCAATATAAAAAAATTTAACAAGCACTCCTCCCTAGTACTCTCTCTCTCTCTCTCTCTCTCTCTCTCTCTCTCTCTCTCTCTCTCTCTCTCTCCCCTAGCAAGGGGAACATCCCGAACAACCTTTCTTACATGTCTGTGGAAATCTCCTTTCCTTTTAAAAGTCTACATTTTATTCTAGAGAGTCTACCAAGTATAATTATGAAGATCAATTTAATCAAAGTAAAACTCATTTAAAAGGCTGTCCCCCAGATGAACAGTTAAAATAAAAATAAAAATAATGAAACAAACTAAAAACCCAGAAGAGCTGTCCTTTTCACACTGAACACAAGAAAAAGCTTTACTGTTGTGGCCATGTCTAGAACAAAATTCTAACAGGATTGAAGGATTCACAGAATTCGGTCCTCGAAGCCAAACACATTTTGGTTTACATTTTGTTTTCCCTCCTGGCAGTTCAAACGTCCGCGGCTGAACGAGTGGCCTAATCGGACAGTAAAGATATCTTCACCGGAGCTCCGGGCTATGTTGATACAGGGACGTGGTGATGACATCAAACTGGCCTGTGTTGATACATGGGGAGGTTGTGAAGACCAGAGACCTGGAACTCTGTGAGGTGTGTGCATGTTAGCTCGTATGTTCGTGTGTCATTGTGTGTGTGTGTGTGTGGAGGGGGGGTAGGGCTGTATCTAAGGAAAAAATTTCAATGTCATACAGCTTTCTCTCAATGTCATACAGGTTTATCTAGCACTATGTGTGATCTACATAGGCGATCGGACAGACTGGCAGATAGATAGATTAGATAGATATAGATAGACAGACAGACAGACAGATAGACAGACAGACAGACAGACAGACAGACAGAAAGATAGATAGACAGACAGACAGACAGACAGACAGACAGACAGATAGACAGATAGATAGATAGATAGACAGATAGACAGATAGATAGATAGATAGATAGATAGATAGATAGATAGATAGATAGATAGATAGATAGATAGATAGATAGATAGATAGATAGATAGATAGATAGATAGATAGATAGATAGATAGATAGATCTTTATATTGTGTAGATTGATCGAGATAGCAAGTTCTGTATTTTTTGTAGAAAGATTGTTAGTTCTTTATGTTGTGTAGATTGGGTCGAACGTTATTTTATATAGAGATAGAGAGAAAGAAAGTTCCTTATATTTTGTTGATCGAAAGTTCTCTATATTTGTGTATGCAGATAGATAACGGTATATATTTTGTATGCAGATAGATAGCAGTATATATTTTGTATGCAGATAGATAGTAGTATATATTTTGTATGCAGATAGATAGCAGTATATATTTTGTATGCAGATAGATAGCAGTATATATTTGTGTATGCAGATAGATAGCAGTATATATTTGTGTATTCAGATAGATAGCAGTATATATTTGTGTGTGCAGATAGATAGCAGTACATATTTTATAGGTAGATAGAAAGTTCTGTATATTTCTGTGGATAGATAGAGAGCTAGACATATTTACTGACTGAATGGAATATCATGGTTCAGCTGGTGATGGGACGACGCGTGATTTTGTTTCTGCTGCGTGTCTTGTCTCCATTACATGGTCCAATGGCTGTGTCGGTGTCGTAGTGAGACTATAACAAGGGACTCAACTCTATAAATCTTGAGCGACCTCACACCTGATTCAAGATTTCAAGAGTTCTTGCATGGGCAATTTAATTTCTCACAGGACAATTTTTGTATGGCTACGGGAATGTTATAAAGAAATAAAGAGAAGGCATTGCATTGATATCTTTTTATGTTGTTTCTTTTGTGATTCCTCTCAATGGTGTATATTTCTTTATATACTTTACCTACGGCGTGAGTCTAATGCATAGGTGGGCAAAGTTTTTGAACCGGGGGCCACTTCGGGTTCTTAAATTTGACAAAGTTTATCTGTCTGTCATCAATGACACTGTTTATCTGTCTGTCGTCGATGACACTGTTTATCTATATGTCATCAATGACACTGTTTATCTATTTGTCATCAATGACACTGTTTATCAATATGTCATCAATGGCACTGTTTATCTGTCTGTCATCAATGACACTGTTTATCTGTATGTCATCAATGACACTGTTTGTCTGTCTGTCATCAATGACACTGTTTATCTATATGTCATCAATGACACTGTTTATCTATATGTCATCAATGACACTGTTTATCAATCTGTCATCAATGACACTGTTTATCTGTCTGTCATCAATGACACTGTTTATCTGTCTGTCATCAATGACACTGTTTATCTGTCTGTCATCAATGACACTGTTTACCTATATGTCATAAATGACACTGTTTATCTATATGTCATCAATGACACTGTTTATCTGTATGTCATCAATGACACTGTTTATCTGTCTGTCATCAATGACACTGTTTATCTGTCTGTCATCAATGACACTGTTTATCTATATGTCATCAATGACACTGTTTATCTATATGTCATCAATGGCACGGTTTATCTGTCTGTCATCAATGACACTGTTTATCTGTATGTCAGTGAAACAGTCTGTCTATGTTTAACAGTAAGCACGAATTTCTCTCCCTCTCTCTTTATTATTTTTATCTTTCTCTCTCTCTCTCTCTATCAGGATGAACTTGACGTAAACAGTGCCCCTGTACTGCCCAAGACCAGTCTATCGGATAAATCTATTTCCCTATTTTCTAGGGCAATCCTGTTAGCCTGGTTAGAGCTAAATGTTCGGAAGAGGCACTCACTTATGGACGTATGGTCGTGATGTGTAGTGCACCTGACTGTCTTATTGGACGGATGGTCGTGATGTGTAGTGCACTTGACTGTCTTATTGGACGGATGGTCGTGATGTGTAGTGCACTTGACTGTCTTATTGGACGGATGGTCGTGATGTGTAGTGCACCTGACTGTCTTATTGGACGGATGGTCGTGATGTGTAGTGCACCTGACTGTCTTATTGTACGGATGGTCGTGATGTGTAGTGCACCTGACTGTCTTATTGGACGGATGGTCGTGATGTGTAGTGCACCTGACTGTCTTATTGGACGGATGGTCGTGATGTGTAGTGCACCTGACTGTCTTATTGGACGGATGGTCGTGATGTGTAGTGCACTTGACTGTCTTATTGGACGGATGGTCGTGATGTGTAGTGCACCTGACTGTCTTATTGGACGGATGGTCGTGATGTGTAGTGCACCTGACTGTCTTATTGGACGGATGGTCGTGATGTGTAGTGCACCTGACTGTCTTATTGGACGGATGGTCGTGATGTGTAGTGCACCTGACTGACGTCATAAGGGTCTCAGGTTCGAGCCTCTGTAAGTGTCTTGAGATATTTTTTGTTTAGGTTTTCGTGAACGATCACAAGCTGTAAAATTGGCGTATGTCATAAATTGGCTGGTTACACAATCCCTTGACGTGTCTTGGCGACATCAACTAATGAACCCAACCATTCGACTGGATGAACCCAACCCTTCGATTGGTTGAACCCAACCCATCGACTGGATGAACCCAACCCTTCGACTGGATGAACCCAACCCTTCGACTGGATGAACCCAACCCTTCGACTGGATGAACCCAACCCATCGACTGGATGAACCCAACCCTTCGACTGGATGAACCCAACCCTTCGACTGGATGAACCCTTAGAAAACTTTAACTAGTTTTAAAACCCAAGGTCAACCTGAGGTAGTCGTTTGAACTGTGTATGTGTATGCGTGTGTGTATGTGTATCTGTATGTGTGTGTGTGTGTGTAGAAACGGAGAATAGAGTAGATGGAACAAGAGCGAGTCTAGAGTCAACTATCCCCGATAGAAGGGAGTCACTATAAAGAGTCATCTATTCCCGACAGAAGGGAGTCATTATGAAGAGTCATCTATCCCCGACAGAAGGGAGTCACTATAAAGAGTCATCTATTCCCGACAGAAGGGAGTCATTATGAAGAGTCATCTATCCCCGACAGAAGGGAGTCACTATAAAGAGTCATCTATTCCCGACAGAAGGGAGTCATTATGAAGAGTCATCTATCCCCGACAGAAGGGAGTCACTATAAAGAGTCATCTATACCCGATAGAAGGGAGTCACTACAAAGAGTCATTTATCCCCGGTAGAAGGGAGTCAGTTTAAAGAGTAATCTATTCCCGATAGAAGGGAGTCACTATAAAGAGTCATCTATACCCGATAGAAGGGAGTCATCTATCCCCGTAGCAGGAAGTCTTGTTATCCTGTTTTAAAAAAAAAAAAGGAACACAATTTCAGATGCGGTCGATGATGTCATCAGTTGTCGTCTTCATTATGCCATCTCTTCGTGCGACGAGACGGCACACACCTAATGACCTCAGCTTTCCGAGACGGAAACTGGGGAGGGGGGGGATCCAAGGGTCGACCGGTGCAGAGAACCACAGTCCTCCCCTCCCCCCTGGTGCGAGTGTTTGCACACAGGCCAGTAACAAAGGGGCGACAAATTGAGTTAGTTAACTCGTAATTGTTTTGTTTCTCTCCCCTTACGCCCCCAACCCCCCTCCATTCCCTTCCCCCCCCCATTCCCCCCACCAACCCGGTGTCGCAGAGTCGGCGATGAAGAATGCAGCAGGAAATAGATGCAGGAAGTCAAAGAGGGGCGGTGGCTGGATCAAGGGGGGGGGGGGCGGAAGATTATCAAAACGGTTGGATAATTGAACATTCTAAGTGTGCAGTTCTTGTTGTGCAGTGTTGACAGATTTGACACCATGACATGAGATAATGTACTTAATATTTAATGTTAAAAAAGAATTTTGGTGGGCCCCCTCAAGCTGGGGCCCGGGCTGGTTTTTCGAATTTGGACCCCCCCCCCCCAACGCTAGGTACGCTTCTGTATCATACGTCATGCAAAGGCCTTCGATTCTGACCCATTTCACTTACATGTACGCGGATAAAACGTTTGAATAATTTTTTTTCAAAACACAGGCAAAAGAGTAAATATTATAAAAGTATGGTCTACCTTAGAAGGTGATTGGCCCGATTTAATACACCATTAGTGGGTCAAAGGTTGCACCGTAAATATCGAAATGTGTTGAGATTTATCCGCTAATCGACAGTAGCATGCATCATCACGTGACCCGTCTATGCGCGTGGCCCTGTCAGAATTAAGACCGGCACTAAGACCGGGGGGGGGGGGCCCTAGGTGGGGGGTTATCGGGTGGGGGGGTGGGGGTTTATTTCCCAAATCCCCCCCTCCTTGGTGGAGGGGGATTTTTTTTTTTTTAATTTAAAATTTTCTTCTTTTCTTGGTTTAATTTTTAATAAAGAGGGGCCCCAAGGGCACCCCCCCGCCCCCTCCCTGGTGGGGCCAGGTAAAAGTTATTTTAAAATTAGCTAGAAATGTTAACTGCCCTTAATTGTTTTCTTTAAATGTCCATTTAAACTCTAAATTTCTATTAGAATTAAAAATATTCAACTTTTGGTTTCAATATATTATCAATTTTGGTTCGAGACTTTAAATAATTATTTTCGTCTTACTCATAACGGACTTGGACTTAATTTTTTTAGATTACTAATACCAACACACACACACACATTTAATTTTAAAGTGAAAGATATGCAAAGCATGGATATTACTCTACCTGGATTCTCATTGCACAGTTGCAATGAAAACACGGCCACGTGGGTTGCATGGCTTTGTGTCTTGAACTTTGACTGGGAGTAACACCTAGTCGGGCCTGTCACGTGACAGGTCGCACAATGGACGAGACACGTTCTTGACCTTACAATGCACCTATTAACCAACGAACTTTTTTTATGCGTGCTCTGAATACCTAATACTACGGGGGTCATGTAGTTGTTGTTTACTACAATCAGAGGTTGTTGTATTTACGAGGGGGGAGGGGGGTGCCGATATGTCTGTAGGGGGCGGGGGTGTGGGGTCATTGTAGGTCACAAAGTAATTAACCGACATGTTTTTGTTATCTGTGTTACCGACGTGTTCATTACGTCTGTCAAGTCTGTGCCCATGTTTATTAGCCATTCTACTCTGCAGTCTCTCTTCAGGGCTGGACTTTGGTCAATGCGCGCAACGGAGCAACGTCCACTGTGTGACTGTTCCATCTAAGCTGTGTGCGAGTGCTCTGCTCGCGTACACGATTTGCTGAGAGTGCGCACACACAATACAACTGAACACACACAAAATCAATTGAGCGCAGTATCACAGTAAGACTGTGTACCTGCAGTTTACTGTCAGAGTATCACAGTAAGATTGTGTACCTGCTGTCACAGTTTGTCACACAAACAGAATACAAACAACAAACATTTCACTTGAGCAAAACAGAATTTTAAACACCAACAAACAAAGGAGATCCAGACGTGACTCACGATGTCTGCCAAAGAATTTTTTTTTCTGCCCAGACATTTGATATTAAACCCTTGCTGTATGGTATAGATGGGGGGGGGGGACGTGTAGCTTTATTTTTGTATTGATTTATTAGCCACGGGGGTCATGTACCTGGGTATGACTCAACTCGTGGAGGTGCCAAACAAATAAATAAGTAAATAAAATTTGTTTTTTTGTTGTTGTTTGTTTTTGGCCAAAACTAAATAAAAAACATTTTTTTGGTTTATTATCAGAGTGACGTCAAAGATAATATAGAAAAGGGGGGAGGGGGATGCTAAATGCAGAGTATGTAGGCGGAGTTCAAGTGGGTGAACTGGTTTATGAAAGTGTAGGGGGGTCTTCAGAGAAGCAAGTGAACAAGATCTGTTGTTGGGGAGGGGGGGGGCAGGGTTGTCAGGTGTCTGTATTGTAGACCGTCCAAACTGGAACCCCAGGGAAACTAGCCGCGGGGCGGATCAACTTGAAACGTCAATGATTGCGCTACTTTTCGCTCATTCGCTTTTTTTTTGTGTATATTTTGCAACTTTGCGCGAAATAAAATGGTATATGCACATGAAGCCTACATGTATATAGTTTAAATATCCAAAATATGTGCTACTTTATTCTACTTTTTTTTTTATGCTAATTTTGTTTCATAGTTTTCTGGCATCCCTGCATGCAATGGTGCAGCGGAGTTGTCGAGTTGCACTGACAATAGTTTATTGATTTTTTAAATTAAGGGACAATCATTTCAGTTCGATGAGGGATTAACGAGGCCTGGGGAGAAAACGGCCGCCGTGAGAAATTTTGGGTTCCGCACAAAAGGATGCTAGTGGGGCCCCTAAGAGAAATTATACACATCCTTGTTACCATAGCAACGTCATATCAGGCTTTGTTACTATAGCAACGGCATATCAGGCTTCATTACTATAGCAACGGCATATCAGGCTTCATTACTATAGCAACGGCATATCAGGCTTCATTACTATAGCAACGGCATATCAGGCTTCATTACTATAGCAACGGCATATCAGGCTTCATTACTATAGCAACGGCATATCAGGCTTCATTACTATAGCAACGGCATATCAGGCTTTGTTATCATAATGTGTACCGGAAGTCAACATTATCTTTAACATTGATCCCGCCCGCCTTTCTCAGACGGCAAAGTAAAAATCCAGACCGTGTTTCCATGGCAGGAACCCCATTTGTATGAAGGCCCTAGCAGCCCCCCCCCAGCCATCAGAACGCCCCTGTCGGTTTGTTTACGCGCGTCGTTTTCGGTTACGTTGAGCTGATTATCACACTGTGTCAGTAACTGATATCGTCACACTGTGTCAGTAACTGATATCGTCACACTGTGTCAGTAACTGATATCGTCACACTGAGTCCGTAACTGATATCGTCACACTGTGTCAGTAACTGATATCGTCACACTGTGTCAGTAACTGATATCGTCACACTGTGTCCGTAACTGATATCGTCACACTGTGTCCGTAACTGATATCGTCACACTGTGTCAGTTACTGATATCGTCACACTGTGTCAGTAACTGATATCGTCACACTGTGTCAGTAACTGATATCGTCATACTGTGTCAGTAACTGATATCGTCACACTGTGTCAGTAACTGATATCGCCACACTGTGTCAGTAACTGATATCGTCACACTGTGTCAGTAACTGATATCGTCACACTGTGTCCGTAACTGATATCGTCACACTGTGTAAGTAACTGATATCGTCACACTGTGTCAGTAACTGATATCGTCACACTGTGTCAGTAACTGATATCGTCATACTGTGTCAGTAACTGATATCGTCACACTGTGTCAGTAACTGATATCGTCATACTGTGTCAGTAACTGATATCGTCACACTGTGTCAGTAACTGATATCGTCACACTGTGTCAGTAACTGATATCGTCACACTGTGTCAGTAACTGATATCGTCACACTGTGTCAGTAACTGATATCGTCACACTGTGTCCGTAACTGATATCGTCACACTGTGTCCGTAACTGATATCGTCACACTGTGTCAGTAACTGATATCGTCACACTGTGTCCGTAACTGATATCGTCACACTGTGTCCGTAACTGATATCGTCACACTGTGTAAGTAACTGATATCGTCACACTGTGTCCGTAACTGATATCGTCACACTGTGTCAGTTACTGATATCGTCACACTGTGTCAGTAACTGATATCGTCACACTGTGTCAGTAACTGATATCGTCATACTGTGTCAGTAACTGATATCGTCACACTGTGTCAGTAACTGATATCGCCACACTGTGTCAGTAACTGATATCGTCACACTGTGTCAGTAACTGATATCGTCACACTGTGTCCGTAACTGATATCGTCACACTGTGTAAGTAACTGATATCGTCACACTGTGTCAGTAACTGATATCGTCACACTGTGTCAGTAACTGATATCGTCATACTGTGTCAGTAACTGATATCGTCACACTGTGTCAGTAACTGATATCGTCATACTGTGTCAGTAACTGATATCGTCACACTGTGTCAGTAACTGATATCGTCACACTGTGTCAGTAACTGATATCGTCACACTGTGTCCGTAACTGATATCGTCACACTGTGTCCGTAACTGATATCGTCACACTGTGTCAGTAACTGATATCGTCACACTGTGTCCGTAACTGATATCGTCACACTGTGTAAGTAACTGATATCGTCACACTGTGTAAGTAACTGATATCGTCACACTGTGTCAGTAACTGATATCGTCACACTGTGTCAGTAACTGATATCGTCATACTGTGTCAGTAACTGATATCGTCACACTGTGTCAGTAACTGATATCGTCACACTGTGTCAGTAACTGATATCGTCACACTGTGTCAGTAACTGATATCGTCACACTGTGTCAGTAACTGATGTCGTCACACTGTGTCAGTAACTGATATCGTCACACTGTGTCAGTAACTGATATCGTCACACTGTGTCAGTAACTGATATCGTCACACTGTGTCAGTAACTGATATCGTCATATTGTGTCAGTAACTGATATCGTCACACTGTGTCAGTAACTGATATCGTCACACTGTGTCAGTAACTGATATCGTCACACTGTGTCAGTAACTGATATCGTCATACTGTGTCAGTAACTGATATCGTCATACTGTGTCAGTAACTGATATCGTCACACTGTGTCAGTAACTGATATCGTCATACTGTGTCAGTAACTGATATCGTCACACTGTGTCAGTAACTGATATCGTCACACTGTGTCAGTAACTGATATCGTCATACTGTGTCAGTAACTGATATCGTCATACTGTGTCAGTAACTGATATCGTCACACTGTGTCAGTAACTGATATCGTCATACTGTGTCAGTAACTGATATCGTCACACCGTGTCAGTAACTGATATCGTCACACTGTGTCAGTAACTGATATCGTCACACTGTGTCAGTAACTGATATCGTCATACTGTGTCAGTAACTGATATCGTCACACTGTGTCAGTAACTGATATCGTCATACTGTGTCAGTAACTGATATCGTCACACCGTGTCAGTAACTGATATCGTCACACTGTGTCAGTAACTGATATCGTCACACTGTGTCAGTAACTGATATCGTCAGAGTTGACAATAATTGAAAAAAAAAAAAACGTTAAAAAAATGAAGTTTTTTGATAAGTTCCATTGCCTCGTGCTTGATGGGCCCCATTTAACGTCATGAGCCAGTGACTGCAACCCCCCCACCCCACAACTCTTTTCATGTCCTTGTGAAATAGTTACATTGCTCGGAGGAACACTGTGTACGGGGGGGGGGGCTCCATGAACTGAATTAATTTGAACACAAAGTAGAGAAATAATTCTTGAATGGAGACCCTTACAGTAAAACCCGGAATTCCTCTCGACGGCCATGTGGATTAACCGACACGCGCGGAGCATCATCTGACGGCTTCGTAAGACGTCTGACGTTGGACACGTAATGTTGGATGGATGTTTTACATGTAGGATGGATGATTTACATGTATGATGGATGATTTACATGTAGAATGGATAATTTACATGTAGGATGGATGATTTACATGTTGGATGGATGATTTACATGTTGGATGGATGATTTACATGTTGGATGGATGATTTACAAGTTGGACGGATGATTTACATGTTGGATGTCAGAATGAAGATTACGGCACTAACAGCCATACTTGGTGTATGTGTGGCTAGCCCGGGGATTAGGCCGGGGGGGGGGGGGATTGGAGAGATGATGCTCTGTACACGATCTAGCACGATATTTGTTGTGCTTCAAGACGGACGTACAATACATGTAATAGACTGTCAAGAACAATACATGTAATAGACTGTCAAGAACAATACATGTAATAGTCTGTCAAGAACAATGCATGTAATAGACTGTCAAGAACAATACATGTAATAGTCTGTCAAGAACAATACATGTAATATACTGTCAAGAACAATACATATAATAGACTGTCAAGAACAATATATGTAATAGACTGTCAAGAACAATACATGTAATAGACTGTCAAGAACAATAATGTAATTGACTGTCAAGAATAATACATGTAATAAATAGACTGTCAAGAACAATACATGTAATAGGCTGTGAAGAACAATACAAACTGAGAAGAATAAAAACCTCTTGATTTGTGTGTTCCTACAAGGAATGTTTCTCTTTAACATTATCTGCTGTAAGTGGTTGCTCTTTTCGCTTGTACTGGAAGTTAACATTGTCTTACACATTGGTCGCGGCCCCCAGACATGACCCCGAACGCTTGTGTTCTTTCTAACCCAACAGGGCCCCTGGATACATCATTGTTTGTTTATATTTGATAATATTGATAGACACGCAAAGAATGCAGCTGTATATAACCAAGTAAAAACATGGAAGACGGGGTTATACAGGGAATGAGGCCCCGTGGGGATGGGGGGGGGAGATGATAGACAAAGAATGTACATGTTTGTGTGTGTGTGAGAGAGAGAGAGAGACGATGAGATAGAGAGGGGAAAGAGAGTAAGAAAGTAACACTCAGAAAAATGAACCGACTGAACCTGCGCGGTACTCTCGACCCCAGAAAGCTGGCCAAAAATAATACTGGCGCTTCCTCGCGCTTCTCTCCCCTTACCTGACACACAGACACACACACACAAACCGCCCCTCCCACCACTCACTTCCCCTGGTATGATGTATTTTTTTTAATCGCTGCGGTTTTGAGATTATCTACCTCAGTCATGTAAATATGAAAGAATGTAGATATATCAGATGGAAGGAACACAGGAATGAAAAACATATTCTATAGTTTTTTTTTTTTGTCTGGAAAAAAAAAGAATGAACAATTTTTTGTTTTTGTTTTGTTTTGTCCAGAAGTTGATTATCATCTATGCCCACCACTCTATGTCCACCACTCTATGTCCACCACTCTATGCCCACCACTCTATGCCCACCACTCTATGTCCACCACTCTATGCCCACCACTCTATGTCCACCACTCTATGTCCACCACTCTATGTCCACCACCACTGTCGAAGTTCAAAGCTCACGTTTAATCCCACCGTGTGGGTTCGTGATTAGTCAATGATTGACTTCAGTATGATGTTTAGGAATAAACTGTAGCACATGTATTCATGAGATATGTGAATTCAAATTTTAATGCTATAGTGCAGGGGTCGGCAACCTTTTGAGATGGAAGAGCCAAAAGTTATAATTTACAATTTTATCAGTTTTTAAAGAGCCACTCAAATTGTTCTTTCAATATTATGGTATTTGATTAGTAATAGGTTTATAAAATAATACCATTCTAGTTATTTGCGCACTGAACTGGAAAGCCGCAATTTGACATCGAAAGAGTCGCAACGTGACATCGAAAGAGACGCATGCGGCTCGCAAGCCGCAGGTTACCGACCCCTGCTATAGTGCAATAGAAATGGGAATAACAAGTATACTAGTGAATTTCCTTTTGCCCGAAAGGGTCATCTAGGCAGATGAGGTGTCGACAGGCACGCCGAGAAGGGTGGCAAGGGGGTCATTGCCAGGGGGCCCGCATCTGTAAGGGGGCCCGGCCGCCCCGACCATGTCAATTTTTTCACGACTCATTGTTTATTAAGGGGCCCGCAATGATGTCCTGCCCTGGGGCCCTTGTTGGCTCTCGGCGCCCTGGGTGTCGAATTCATCTATAACTCGGCAGATGAAGTGTCGAATTCATCTATAAACTCGGCAGATGAAGTGTCGATTCATCTAAAACCTCGGCAGATGAAGTGTCGAATTCATCTATAACCTCGGCAGATGAAGTGTCGAATTCATCTATAACCTCGGCAGATGAAGTGTCGAATTCATCTATAACCTCGGCAGATGAAGTGTCGAATTCATCTATAACCTCGGCATGTAAATGGCCAGCACAACGACCAGTAGCCCCTCACGTACCCAACTAATTGTCCGGTGGGTGGACTTATGGGACCCAAACCAACTTTCACCTGGGAAAATTCCCTTGTTTATCACCGAGGATCGAGCCAGGGACTCCCAGGTCGACAGTCCAGCAGCTACACCACTCGGCCACGTGTTCACAATCTCGTGAATTTTTTTTTGCAGTTTCGTTCAACTCAAAAAGTGGTCCTTAAAGTGACCGTACAAGTGGGTCAAGACAAAATTTAAATTATGAATGAATAGTGGGTCGTGTATAGAATTAGAATTCTATTTCTCTATGCGTTACATATGTATACAGTGTTATTCTTCACAGTAGAAGGTATATAATTAGAATTCTATTTCTCTATGCGTTACAGATCTACACAGTGCTATTCATCACAGTAAAAGGAAAACTTGAAAGTTCAACCCTTGTGGGTGTGGGTGGGGGATATGATGCTTTTAAAATGGTTGACATAATTAAATAGAGAAATCTGTGCGGTGAATGCACAAGGGTGAGTACAGATTTTCGGTGATTTGAACAGGCGTGAACAGTCACTGCAGATAGACCAAAAATGATAAGTTGTTAGAACAAACAGACAGACAGATAGAAGGATAGATAGAATATATAAACAGACAGATAAACAAGACAGATGATAGATAGATAGTTAGATAGATAGATAGATAGATAGACAGACAGACAGACAGACAGACAGACAGACAGACAGACAGACAGACAGACAGACAGACAGACAGATAGATAGATAGATAGATAGATAGATAGATAGATAGATAGATAGATAGATAGATAGATAGATAGATAGATAGATAGATAGATAGATAGATAGATAGATAGATAGATAGATAGATAGATAGATAGATAGATAGATAGATAGATAGATAGATAGATAGATAGATAGATAGATAGATAGATAGATAGATAGATAGATAGATAGATAGATAGATAGATAGATAGATAGATAGATAGATAGATAGATAGATAGATAGATAGATAGATAGATAGATAGATAGATAGATAGATAGATAGATAGATAGATAGATAGATAGATAGATAGATAGATAGATAGATAGATAGATAGATAGATAGATAGATAGATAGATAGATAGATAGATAGATAGATAGATAGATAGATAGATAGATAGATAGATAGATAGATCCAAATAGTGCTTATCTTGTCAGGCGGGTATGCAATCTGCTAGTTTCTTCATCATGACGTTGAGAAACTAAAAAGATAAAAGGAAAATTACGTTCCACATGAAATGTCTTCATAGACTCATATCATTCTCCATTCTTTGGATCTCACCTTGTTGCAAACTGCAAACACATTTTTTTTATCTCTTTAATGAGAAGAATATAGTTCTTCCGGTGTGATGGGGTCACTGGAAATGAGAATGGAAGTTGAAAGAAGTTGGGTTTTCTTTTCTTGGTTTAATTGTAGGAGGTAACTTACGGGATGGAATCGGAAATAATGACAGAGTAAGTGATAATGGACATGGTAGGAAGTGAAGTCAGACGGAATGCATTCATCAAGTGACTATCTACGAACAGACTAAGTGACTGACTACTGTAAAGAACAGACATGGGCAAACTTTATAAGTCGCGGGCCGCATTGCCTTCGGAAATCTGACCGGCCGGCCGAACCAAGAGTAGATGGACTGACCGGCCGGCCGAACCAAGAGTAGATGGACTGACCGGCCGGCCGAACCAAGAGTAGGTGGACTGACCGGCTGGACGAACCAAGAGTAGGTGGACTGACCGGCCGGCCAAACCAAGAGTAGATGGACTGACCGGCCGGACGAACCAAGGGTAGGTGGACTGACAGGCTGGACGAACCAAGAGTAGATGGACTGACCGGCTGGACGAACCAAGACTAGATGGACTGACCGGCTGGACGAACCAAGAGTAGATGGACTGACCGGCTGGACGAACCAAGAGTAGATGGACTGACCGGCTGGACGAACCAAGAGTAGATGGACTGACCGGCCGGACGAACCAAGAGTAGGTGGACTGACCGGCTGGACGAACCAAGAGTAGATGGACTGACCGGCTGGACGAACCAAGACTAGGTGGACTGACCGGCTGGACGAGTCAAGAGTAGATGGACTGACCGGCTGGACGAACCAAGAGTAGGTGGACTGACCGGCTGGACGAACCAAGAGTAGGTGGACTGACCGGCCGGACGAACCACGAGTAGGTGGACTGACCGGCTGGACGAACCAAGAGTATGTGGACTGACCGGCTGGACGAACCAAAAGTAGGTGGACTGACCGGCTGGACGAACCAAGAGTAGGTGGACTGACCGGCTGGACGAACCAAGACTAGATGGACTGACCGGCTGGACGAACCAAGACTAGATGGACTGACCGGCTGGACGAACCAAGAGTAGATGGACTGACCGGCTGGACGAACCAAGACTAGATGGACTGACCGGCTGGACGAACCAATAGTAGATGAACTGACCGGCTGGACGAACCAAGACTAGATGGACTGACCGGCTGGACGAACCAAGAGTAGGTGGACTGACCGGCTGGACGAACCAAGAGTAGATGGACTGACCGGCTGGACGAACCAAGAGTAGATGGAATGACCGGCTGGACGAACCAAGAGTAGATGGATAGAGAGTTGACATGAGCTCATTTGAATTCATTGCAAACGTTACAACATAAAATGGCCAGTGCTTTCACTGAAACAAGTGACAGGTAGCGGGTTGTTAGCTTGCCCAAAATAACTAGCTAGTGTGTAGATTGGGTGGCAAGATAGTCATAGACCGACCAATGCCTAGATACGCCACTGCTGAGTGGGGGGCCCATGGGGGTTCATAATTTACCTATTAGCAATCAAAGCCTCCCCCCACCCCCATGAGAACAAACAAAAGGGTTCAATGACTTCACAGCTTGTAATTAGTTGGTTATGTGTCACAGGAACTGAAAGAGTCACAAAATACTTCACAGCTTGTAATTAGTTGGTTATGTATCACACAAACTGAAAGAGTCACAAAATATTTCACAGCTTGTAATTAGTTGGTTATGTATCACACAAACTGAAAGAGTCACAAAATACTTCACAGCTTGTAATTAGTTGGTTATGTATCACACAAACTGAAAGAGTCACAAAATACTTCATAGCTTGTAATTAGTTGGTTATGTATCATACAAACTGAAAGAGTCACAAAATACTTCACAGCTTGTAATTAGTTGTTCATGTATCACACGAACTGAAGGAGTCACAAGATACTTCACAGCTTGTATTTAGTTGTTCATGTATCACACAAACTGAAGGAGTCACAAAATACTTCACAGCTTGTATTTAGTTGTTCATGTATCACACAAACTGAAGGAGTCACAAAATACTTCACAGTTTGCAATTAGTTGGTTATGTATCACACAAACTGAAAGAGTCACAAAATACTTCACAACTTGTAATTAGTTGGTTATGTATCACACAAACTGAAAGAGTCACAAAATACTTCATAGCTTGTAATTAGTTGGTTATGTATCATACAAACTGAAAGAGTCACAAAATACTTCACAGCTTGTAATTAGTTGTTCATGTATCACACGAACTGAAGGAGTCACAAGATACTTCACAACTTGTAATTAGTTGGTTATGTATCACACAAACTGAAGGAGTCACAAAATACTTCACAGCTTGTAATTAGTTGGTTATGTATCACACAAACTGAAGGAGTCACAAGATACTTCACAGCTTGTATTTAGTTGTTCATGTATCACACAAACTGAAGGAGTCACAAAATACTTCACAGCTTGTATTTAGTTGTTCATGTATCACACAAACTGAAGGAGTCACAAAATACTTCACAGTTTGCAATTAGTTGGTTATGTATCACACAAACTGAAAGAGTCACAAAATACTTCACAACTTGTAATTAGTTGGTTATGTATCACACAAACTGAAAGAGTCTCAAAATACTTCATAGCTTGTAATTAGTTGGTTATGTATCATACAAACTGAAAGAGTCACAAAATACTTCACAGCTTGTAATTAGTTGTTCATGTATCACACGAACTGAAGGAGTCACAAGATACTTCACAACTTGTAATTAGTTGGTTATGTATCACACAAACTGAAGGAGTCACAAAATACTTCACAGCTTGCAATTAGTTGGTTATGTATTACACAAACTGAAAGAGTCACAAGATACTTCACAGCTTGTAATTAGTTGTTCATGTATTATACACATGTTTAAAGCGCCCACAGGAATGGCTGAGCCCCAAGGCCCGCTCTAGAAAGGGTGGGGGGGAGACATAAATACTAAAACAAACCATTGGGGATCTTCCAGCCAGTCTGTGCTGTAGGGCCTTCTTTATTGGCAAGCTAGACTAATCTGTAGATTTCAAATTGTCTTTTACTGTAAGAATAAGTGGGTCATGTAAGTAGGTTGCACTGGACTATCTAGGTCACCAAGGCTGCCCGAACCCGAACATGGCCATAAGCCTTGAAGGAGCCCCTTACATTTTTTTTCTCGTATCTCAACTGGGCAGAAACGGGTCAGTGCGGGCCCCAGTTGTCATAATCTGGGGGGGGGGGCTAGAATTTGCGGTCGAAACTCTGAAATCGTAATGGGATGCTTGTGAGTATTTTAAATACAGGTGAGTCATTTTCAAAACCACGCGAGCAATGTTTCAAATATGTCGGCCATGACAGCCACGGTGTGGGGCTTGGGGTGGGGGGAACGTTTAAAATTACGCAGGCGTAGTCACTCTATGGGGCTCCAGGTAATGCCAGACATGCAGAAACTATGTGGACTGTGGCCAGAAACAAACAAACACCCTGGTGGTGAATGGGTTCAGGTTACATTTCCCTCATAAATGACCCCCCCCCCCCCAGCTGTCAACCCAAAATTTAAATAAATAAAAAGTAAATATAGCCCAAAATAATTCAAGTGCGTACTGTACTCAGTTTAATAGGCTCGATTTAAATCAAGTATTTCAAAAGTCCAGAGCTTAAAACCTTACATTGTAAACTACATTTCATTCTAAGAACTAAATTAACCTATATATTTTTTTTCAAAGTTAAATAAATAAACTTGTATTCATTTTTTTTTTTCATTTCCGCAAGTTCAAGCCCCCCTCCTTTCTCCCCCACCCCCACACACACCTTCCCTTCCCCTTCTCCCCATTTACAAATCTTTTTTTCTACTCCTTGAAAACAGGGGTCACTAAGTGCAGCAGGTTCCACAACTCTTACCTCTCACAGATCTTACATTAAACATTTTTTACGAGCTAAGAGTTCTCTCCCCTCCCCCCATCTTCCTGCTGTTAATCCAGGGGTTAAGTAACAGCGTAGTTTAAAAGATAGGTAAAATATAATTTGACTCCCCCCTCACTTCTTTCCACATTATCCAATCCAAACTTAGACCAACAACTTCAATACAGAGATGTTTACAAATGGAGGACACAGGGCTATTTTATTCATAGAATCTTATGTTTTATATAATAGTTTTTTTATTTTAATTTTTTACATGGGCTGCAAAAAATAAAAATAACAGCAGACGCGATGGGAAGATGTAGGTATCAGGGGAGGTAAACGCGTACTTTGAAATTCAAGTGAGAGAATTGCGTTCGACCGAAGCGGGGTTTCTTTAAACTCAAAACTTTTCATTTATATTTCATTTTTTTTTCATTTCAAATTTTTGGTGATGTGGGTGCTGATTAAGTAATGCGGGTGCTGATTAAGTGATGCGGATGCTGATTAAGTAATGCGGATGCTGATTAAGTAATGGGGAAGCTGATTAAGTAATGCGGATGCCGATTAAATTATGCAGATGCTGATTGAGTAATGCGGATGCTGATTAATCAATGCGGGTGCTGATTAAGTAATGTGGACGCTGATTAAGTAATGCGGATGCTGATTAGGTAATGCGGATGCTGATTAAGTAATGTGGATGCTGATTAAGATTCGTTTTTACTATCACTTTGTCTTATTTTGAATTAATGATATTTTTCTCTTCATTCAATCAGATATTTTTTTTTAGTACCAAAACAACAACAACAACAACAACAACAACAACAACACAGTATACAATATTTCGCCTACCACCGTCAAAATGATTGGTAGAAATTTAGTTTGAATTTAGTATTGGCAGTGCTGGTTACCTCAACACAAATAGATATTTTTATAGTGATACATATAGACGACTAGGTGGCTGGGCGGATGGATGAATTCATGGATTGGAAGGATAGAATGGATGGACAGATGCATGAATGGACGGATATGTGGATAGATGGGTGGACTGATTAATGGATGCATTAATAGATGGATAGAACGTGCGAGCAGGTGGATAGATGGATGGAAGGGTGGAAATATCGATGGATATTATGTATCCATTGATGTATAGATGGACGGACTGAATAGATAGATGGATAGATTTTCAAGACAGACAGAAAGTTAGAAAGACAGACAGACAGACAATCAAGTCAGACAGATATAGATAGATAGATCTTGTCCAGAAACGCAATGCAATCCCTTAGCTCTACGATCACACAGACACACGCACGCACACACACACATATATATAGAGAGAGAGAGACAATATATTAAAAATGTGGGTTATTTCTAGACTAAGTGGGAGAGGGAGAGAGAGAGAGGGTGGGACGGGGGGATCTCGTACTCAAAATGTTCTTTCACTGAGTACAACATGAAATATAGTCAAGTGGGGGCGGCCCGGTGTAAACGGAGTTAAAGGTAAAAGGGGAGCGAAAGATGGGTGTCCAAAGGAAGAATATCCGGGAGAAGGAAAAACGGAGAGACAGACAAAAAATAAAAGATAATGTAATATGATATGAAAGTTGGGTAAACATTAGCGAGATCAATCAGATTATTATTATTATTATTTTTGTTTAAAAGAAAACAATAAATAAGCGTCATCATTACTGAAACAGGTTTCTGTTGATGGAGAGTCGGAGTGCATGTCATGGAACATTGCATATTACACCTGAGTTACCTGTAGAATTCTAGACACTCACTTTAAAATAAGTAGCGAGTGATCCTGTGATTACACTGTACAATGTTTGGTTATAACATTCAAAAATAACTCAAAGTGTGACCTACATAAGCTGTTTTTTTTTTGTTTTGTTTTTTATTGTTGTTGTTTGAATACTCTGAAAGCTGGACAGAGATTACAAATATATATATATATATATACAGCAGTATTTATATAAAATGTTTTTAACATGTATTAAATATATTTGACTCTGCACAACAGCCAATATATTTATTTTGACTCGCACACAGCCAATATATTTGACTCGCACACAGCCAATACATTTGACTCGCACACAGCCAATATATTTGACTCGCACACAGCCAATATATTTGACTCGCACACAGCCAATATATTTGACTCGCACACAGCCAATACATTTGACTCGCACACAGCCAATATATTTGACTCGCACACAGCCAATATATTTGACTCGCACACAGCCAATATATTTGACTCGCACACAGCCAATATATTTGACTCGCACACAGCCAATACATTTGACTCACACACACCCAATATATTTGACTCGCACACAGCCAATACATTTGACTCGCACACAACCAATATATTTGACTCGCACACAGCCAATATATTTGACTCGCACACAGCCAATACATTTGACTCGCACACAGCCAATACATTTGACTCGCACACAGCCAATACATTTGACTCGCACACAGCCAATACATTTGACTCGCACACAGCCAATATATTTGACTCGCACACAGCCAATATATTTGACTCGCACACAACCAATACATTTGACTCGCACACAACCAATATATTTGACTCGCACACAGCCAATACATTTGACTCGCACACAGCCAATATATTTGACTCGCACACAACCAATATATTTGACTCGCACACAACCAATACATTTGACTCGCACACAGCCAATATATTTGACTCACACACAGCCAATATATTTGACTCGCACACAGCCAATACATTTGACTCGCACACAACCAATACATTTGACTCGCACACAGCCAATATATTTGACTCGCACACAGCCAATACATTTGACTCGCACTCAACCAATATATTTGACTCGCACACAACCAATACATTTGACTCGCACACAGCCAATATATTTGACTCGCACACAGCCAATATATTTGACTCGCACACAGCCAATACATTTGACTCGCACACAGCCAATACATTTGACTCGCACACAGCCAATACATTTGACTCGCACACAGCCAATATATTTGACTCACACACAGCCAATATATTTGACTCGCACACAGCCAATACATTTGACTCGCACACAGCCAATATATTTGACTCACACACAGCCAATATATTTGACTCGCACACAGCCAATATATTTGACTCGCACACAGCCAATATATTTGACTCGCACACAGCCTTCGAAGGTTACCTAGCCCAGCGCCTAAAAGGGGTTGGGGGTGGGGTGGGGGGTATTATACCATATATACCGTACAGTTAGGTCTCTCTGCCCAGCATGTGACACATCGGTCTGTGGGTCCCGTGCATTTGACCGTCACGCTGAGAACAACAGAGCGTCCATGCTGTTCTAATTTCTCTCGTTGTGTGACGTAGAGAACATTAGTTCAGAAAAACATTTTAGCTGTAAATACAATTTTAATTTGGAATGTTCCATATAAGCGATTCAAAGTGACCAACTTTTGGAGTCTGTGAGTAAATGCCTGTACGTCTTATGTGTGTGTGTTCTTGTGTGTGTGTGTTTGTAAATCTAACGCTATTTTTATATCATTTTTTGTTTTTTCTTTACAATTAACAAACAATTTTTTTTTTTCTTCTTCAATTGAATTTTGTCTCAAGGTCGGCAGACTGCGGTCCACGGACTAAGCATTTATTTTGAAGTAAATTTAGTTTCTATCAGCTCACTCTCAGTCCATCCGGTCATCGCTCCGCCCTTGTGTCCAGTTTCTGCTTTCCCCCTTCCCCCTCCCCCGCGGGCCTTCTTTCAAAATTTAAAACACTTGGTGACCCGCGATTCTAAAATGTTGCCCACCACTGACCTAACCGAATGTTGTCCAATCTCCAGGTTTAGATTAGAAGATGTTCATTTAACGGACGTCTATCTCCCACACAGTGCGCTGCATTTTATTTTAGATTTTCCTCCACCGAATTTCTGTTGAACTCAATAACCTTGAACTCTTGGAACTCTCCTGTCAAACTTCCCCATCACACACACACACACACACGCACACCTTTTTGTTCACGTAATGTTCATTCACTTCCAACCTGAGGCCAGTGGAGGGGGTGGGGCGTGGGGGTGATTTCCGCCTTGCAGGAATACTTCATGAGAATTTGTAGAGACATCGAGATATATGAGATATATCCTGTCAGAGGGATACATTTCTTTTTAAGGATATTCACCTCGTCATTTTTTGTTTGTCTGGGAATTAAAATTCTCTTCCATCGAATTGAACCCCCCCACACACACACACATACACACAACAACAACCTTGCCAGTTGTACATTGTTATAAAATTTAAACAACTGACGTGTTGGTTTATTATTTTATTATTTAGCTGTAGAAGCTGTGATTTTTTTTTTACGTGGAGCAAGGAACAGGAAGGGGGGGGGGGGACAAGGTTTACACCCGTCGAGAACAGAAAATATTGTTTGAAAACAGCCACGTGTGGAATGATGCTTTTAGTAGTATTGTTATTAACAGCTGGTGACTATAAATGTGAAGTGAACTGAAAGTTACAGAACAGCTGCATAAGGAGAGTTGGAGAAACTAAAAACAAGAATGAATCAAATTCAACGAAACGAACATTTCCTGCGCTTTGTGATCACTCCTGATATATTAATGATAAATATTCGTGTATCCGATTATTCAAAAACTGACTCTAAGAAAATACTGCAATCAGGTGATCGATCACATAACGATAATCAATTAATTCAGCCTTTATATAAATATATATATAGAGAGAGAGAGAGAGAGAGAGAGAGAGAGAGAGAGAGAGAGAGAGGAACACAGTGAAGTAAGAGTGGGTCAACCCGTATACATAATGTGTGGGTGTGTTCAGAGTGAGCCCCAGTTGGTGGGGTTCCCCAAGATCAGCAGGCGTTAGACCAGGGCGAAGGCCCCGCACTTGATTGGGGGGGGGGTGAAGCCGGCGAAATTGAGTGATGTGGTATATGATCTACAATTACGACTCCCACATATATTTTCGCGTACTCCTGATGCCGCTGAGGCTAGAGTCAGTAGGGGTGAACGCCTCCTGAGACTACTGAGGCTAGAGACAGTAGGAGCGCTAGTGCTTATAAAAAAACAACTGTCAGATATTGTACTCACCAGAATTAGAAGAACCGCCTGGAAGACGCCCACGAACCCGGTGAAATAGTTCCTGATGGAGATGGTGGTGGGCACACCCGCGGGGAACTTGTTCAGCTGCCCAGTGGCCGCGCCCCCGGGGCTGTACTCCGCGGAGGCCTGGTGGTAGGGGCGCATCTGTCGGGTGACGCTGGGTGAAGAACTCGTCCTCGTCCTCGTCATCGGTGGGGTCGAATGTCTTCACCTGAACGTTACGGTTTCTGTCCGTCCTGCGAGACAGCAGGGAGCCGGTCAGCTCAGACTGAACGACGTGAGGTGGCGGCAGCTCCATCTTCTCAGGGGCAGCGGGAGTTAAACAAGTCTTCCGGTTGTTGTCGTCATAGAACATGACGTCATCTCACTGAACACACAATCAAACAACGGAGCTTCAGTGGTCGCAGGTCTCACTGGTAGCACTTATATAGGGCACTCAGAATGTTGGCGGTGCAAGATGAAGATTCATTAACCAACTGAATAATGTATGATCGCTTTTTCTCATTAACCTAAATTCTGAAAGGATTAGATTAGAAAAAAAAATAATGGCTGTAAACATTAATACGTAAATTGGAACTGACGGACCGAAAACATGTTTAACTATGATAAGTAAACATTTGTTAATGTGATTTTAAATTAAATAGATAACACGGTTGGCAGATGACCAAACAAACAAACAGACATACAGACAGATTAATAGACAAACTTCAATGTATAGACTAGATTAAATTTGATTACACAGACAGACAGACAGACAGACAGACAGACAGACAGACAGATAGATAGATAGATAGATAGATAGATAGATAGATAGATAGATAGATAGATAGATAGATAGATAGATAGATAGATAGATAGATAGATAGATAGATAGATAGACTCGTATTAAGGGAGGTCATCGAATATATATATATATATATTTAATCGTATTTCAAAATATATAAAGACAACAATACTTTACTCCAATTTACGTGCTAACAAAATATGTCTATTGTAATACTGCTCCGTCTATTGTAATACTTCTCCGTCTATTGTAATACTGTTCCGTATATTGTAATACTCTGACTATTGTAATACTACTCTGACTATTGTAATACTGCTCTGTCTATTGTAATACTGCTCTGTCTATTGTAATACTGATCTACCTATTGTAATACTGCCCCGACTAGTGTAATACTGCTCCGTCTATTGTAATACTGTTGCGTATATTGTAATACTCTGTCTATTGTAATACTGCTCTGGCTATTGTAATACTGCTCTACCTATTTCATATATCTACATCATCATATTTATGTTTATCTATATGTTGATATCTTCATCCTTCCATCCATGTTTCTTACTATCAATCAATCTTTCAGTCAATCCATCTATCTACCAGTGTGTGTGTGTGTGTGTGCAGTGTATATGTGTGTGTGCAGTGTGTGTGTGTGTGTGCAGTGTATAAGTGTGTGTGTGTGTGTGTGCAGTGTATATGTGTGTGTGCAGTGTATATGTGTGTGTGCAGTGTATATGTGTGTGTGCAGTGTATATGTGTGTGTGCAGTGTATATGTGTGTGTACAATGTATGTGTGTGTGTGTGTGTGCAGTGTATATGTGTGTTGTTGAGAAACATTTGTTTCTGTTCAATCCTCCATTTTACAGATTCTACCGTTGGTGTCTACAGTTGCCTATCTATCTACCACGCCCAACCCCTTCCCAATTTTTCCACGCCCCTGTCAGTGTCTGCCAAGGGCCAGCCGTCAACAATAACATCACACAAACTGTAACGAGGGCCAGCCGTCAACAATAACATCACACAAACTGTAACGAGGGCCAGCCGTCAACAGTAACACCACACAAACTGTAACGAGGGCCAGCCGTCAACAATAACACCACGCAAACTGTAACGAGGGCCAGCAGTCAACAATAACATCACACAAACTGTAACGAGGGCCAGCCGTCAACAATAACATCACACAAACTGTAACGAGGGCCAGCCGTCAACAATAACATCACACAAACTGTAACGAGGGCCAGCCGTCAACAGTAACACCACACAAACTGTAATGAGGGCCAGCCGTCAACAATAACATCACACAATCTGTAACAAGGGCCAGCAGTCAACAATAACATCACACAAACTGTAACGAGGGCCAGCCGTCAACAGTAACACCACACAAACTGTAACGAGGGCCAGCCGTCAACAATAACACCACGCAAACTGTAACGAGGGCCAGCAGTCAACAATAACATCACACAAACTGTAACGAGGGCCAGCCGTCAACAATAACACCACACAAACTGTAACGAGGGCCAGCCGTCAACAATAACACCACGCAAACTGTAACGAGGGCCAGCAGTCAACAATAACATCACACAAACTGTAACGAGGGCCAGCCGTCAACAATAACATCACACAAACTGTAACGAGGGCCAGCCGTCAACAGTAACACCACACAAACTGTAACGAGGGCCAGCCGTCAACAGTAACACCACACAAACTGTAACGAGGGCCAGCCGTCAACAATAACACCACACAAACTGTAACGAGGGCCAGCCGTCAACAATAACACCACACAAACTGTAGCGAGAGCAATAATTCTTTGTTTAAAAAATAATATATATTACGTATTAATTACTGTTTGTCTGCCATCACTACATTGTAGCTTACGTCTAATTTAAATCTTACTTAAGTGTAATTTAAATTTCAGTCATCAAATCATGTAATGGCATCGACCAGTTGAAGTGTGGCCGGCGGTCCACTGCTGAGTCACATACGGATTTTTTGAGCCTGTCGCGACAACATTCAAAGTTATGATTAATGGAACGAGAAACCATCTGTCCATGGTCGAACTCTGTCTGTGTTCAAATCAAATTAATCACGCTTTTAAAAGATTTATTTCGCCGCTGTATTCACTTAACAGGGGCGGGGCGGTGGGCGTGGCATGTCGCGGTTGTGTTAAAAGTTTGAGCCACTGACACAGACTGATGATCGGATTAGAAATGTGGGGGAAAAAAATCAGTTTCGCTAAAATGATAGATACTGACAAATGATAGATACTGACAAATGACAGATACTGGCAAATGATAGATACTGACAAATGACAGATACTGACTAATGACAGATACTGACAAATGACAGATACTGACAAATGACAGATACTGACAAATGACAGATACTGACAAATGACAGATACTGACAAATGACAGATACTGGCAAATGACAGATACTGACAAATGACAGATACTGACAAATGACAGATACTGGCAAATGACAGACACTGACAAATGACAGATACTGACAAATGACAGATACTGAAAGCCCTGTTTGTTTGTCTGTTTGTTTGTCTGTCTGTAGTTTTTTTTTTAAAAACGATATAAATAAACTAAAGTGAAAAATAAATTCAAAAAATTATGTTTTTATTATTTAGAGTTTCAGAAATAATCGAAATAGTCCATGTGCAAGAGGTTTAATGTCTAATGCTGCGTTTTACTAACAGCGATTTTTATTAGAAACAAAACATAAATAATCGTTAATAATTATAGTTAATCAGAAATGTATAAAATAGCAATCATTAAGGAGATTGTTTACAACGCAGAATATCAATCATACCGAATGCACAGCGACATCCCCAGAAAGCCGCCATATTTTTTGTTATTATTCTATCGCGTTACAATATTTAGGCTCCTGAAAATAAAAGAAATGGCTGTGTTTGAGTAAAGTCTTTAGTAGAGGGACTTTTTGAAATATCGAGGCGCTTTCCTTACTATACATATCCTGTGCTTTACAATTTTCAGTTAGGAATAAATAACAATTCTTAAACTTATTTTATCTTCCCTACTTATTAGGAAAATGAAAGTACAGGAAATAAAAATGTTTTTTTTTTTTTTCCTTTCGTGCGTGAGTCTGTCAAGTGACTTGTTAATAAAACATAAAGTCACCGACCTAAGATAAAATATACAGAAAACAAAATATGATACATTGAGATGTTAAAGAAATGTTTGCCCCGTAACCATGGCACTGAAGACTGAATTCCTGGTACTCTCGTATCCATTCATGTTAAAGAAATGTTTGCCCCGTAACCATGGCACTGAAGACTGAATTCCTGCTACTCTCGTATCCATTCGCAGAATGAACAGAAGAAAGCTTTACCCATTTAAAATTTAAAAAAAAAACAAGCAATATTCTATTAGATTTTTTTTTCTATTATATGTCCACTTATTCCACATACATTTTACCCGCTTTCTTTTTTTAACAGACAAATTAGCCAAACATTTACCAAAAGACCCAATTCTATGGCTCAGTCGTTTGTTTGTCTGTTTGGTACGAGAACTAACCCCTATTTAGTACCCCGACATTTCATCTCCATTGTCATTCAAAAAAAAATAATAAAACAACTTTGTTTCACTCACAGGTTGAAAAAGTTTTCACAGAGAGGTGATGCTGTTTGACTAACACAGTTCAGAAATGTACACCCCCTCGCTAGGGTGGGGAGGGGGGGAAGGGGGTTAAAAAAAAGAGAGACAGACATGCGGGGGAGAACCCCTCCTCTCCGCTCATCTTCACGGCGAGCAAGTTCTGCTCACTCTGACCCTTGAGCTCCCCACCCACCCTCACCCCATCCAATCTTTAACCCCCACCCCCTCTCCGTGAAACAGACCAATGAGAATTGTTTATTCCTGCGAAGCTTGTTTTTATTTGTATAAGTTTACAGCTTTTGTTGAATGAAATACTAAAAGTTCATTTTGTCTTCAGTATTGTTGAATGACATACTAAAAGTTCATTTTGTCTTCAGTATTGTTTAATGACATACTAAAAGTTCATTTTGTCTTCAGTATTGTTTAATGACATACTAAAAGTTCATTTTGTCTTCATTACTCACACCGACGGTTGAACACATGAATACAGCCCGTGTGCACTACACTACAGGACTCACACCGACGGTTGAACACATGAATACAGCCCGTGTGTTTTACACTACAGGTCTCGGACCGACGGTTGAACACATGAATACAGCCCGTGTGTACTACACTACAGGACTCGGACCGACGGTTGAACACATGAATACAGCCCGTGTGCACTACACTACAGGACTCAGACCGACGATTGAACACATGAATACAGCCCGTGTGTACTACACTACAGGACTCGGACCGACGGTTGAACACATGAATACAGCCCGTGTGTACTACACTACAGGACTCAGACCGACGGTTGAACACATGAATACAGCCCGTGTGCACTACACTACAGGACTCAGACCGACGGTTGAACACATGAATACAGCCCGTGTGTACTACACTACAGGACTCGGACCGACGGTTGAACACATGAATACAGCCCGTGTGTACTACACTACAGGACTCACACCGACGGTTGAACACATGAATACAGCCCGTGTGTACTACACTACAGGACTCGGACCGACGGTTGAACACATGAATACAGCCCGTGTGTACAACACTACAGGACTCAGACCGACGGTTGAACACATTAATACAGCCCGTGTGTACTACACTACAGGACTCAGACCGACGGTTGAACACATGAATACAGCCCGTGTGCACTACACTACAGGACTCAGACCGACGGTTGAACACATGAATACAGCCCGTGTGTACTACACTACAGGACTCGGACCGACGGTTGAACACATGAATACAGCCCGTGTGTACTACACTACAGGACTCAGACCGACGGTTGAACACATGAATACAGCCCGTGTGTACTACACTACAGGACTCGGACCGACGGTTGAACACATGAATACAGCCCGTGTGTACTACACTACAGGACTCGGACCGACGGTTGAACACATGAATACAGCCCGTGTGTACTACACTACAGGACTCAGACCGACGGTTGAACACAGTACAATAAAACACGATCTATTGATCAGACAATTATATTAAAGGTTTGGGAAATAGATATAAAATTATGATCAGTTTGACAATGACGATCCAGATATCACGTCATCAACTGCCAATGAAAACTATCTCGACTGAGACAATGAATAGTACTGACAATTCAATCAACAGCTGTTGTAGTTGAAACCAACTGATGCCAGACAACATGCAACAAAATAACAATGGTACAGAAAATATGAAATGCATAACGATACACTTGGAATTTTACCTCTTTTTTTTTCCTATGAGGAATAACTTGATTATTTTACACACCAGTGCATTAGTTGACGATGATAATTTGTTGCAGGATTTCCGTCGTTAATCAAAACCGTCGCTATCCAAGACGTGATCTCCCTAGAGTATGATAATGGAATGGAATTAACCCTGTTTGGTCTTGGGTTTTTTTTTAGGTCATAAACTAAATGTTGCGTCGTTACAGCCGGTCGTCCTTAACCAAAAACGTCGTTAACTGAGGTCGTCTTTAACCCAAAAACGTCGTTAACTGAGGTCGTCTTTAACCCAAAAACGTCGTTAAGTGAGGTCGTCTTTAACCCAAAAACGTCGTTAACTGAGGTCGTCTTTAACCCAAAAAACGTCGTTAACTACGGCCGTCGTTAACCAGGGTGCCGCTGTACAACACGTGACCTATTTCGAAATAGTCCCGAGGATTCACCGGCGACCTTCATGTATACGTGTTCGAGAGTATCACATGACATAACTTTTTGGCTAAACGTTCTGATGTAGAGAGTTTCCAGCGAGGAGTATACATTACTCCCCTTGGGCAGTGGCGCTTACAGCAAAGACAAGAGATGAGATTGAGGTGGGAAATGGTAGACAAATGACCTTTCTTTCAGGGCGCAATGTCACACACACACACACACACGGGGCTTATCAGGGCTATTGTCTTTTGAAATGGTGAAAAAGGTCTTAAGGTCTCTGACAGAGCTGTGAGATGTGTGTAAATGTATCTATGCCATTCCGGCGATCTGTTAATCATTTATTTATCTTTCGATGTGTTTTTTTTTTATTTGGGTAATAAAAGGCCGGATGTGGCTCTTTGCAGCAGATGAAAAAAACCAACATCGTGCTGAATAAGTTAGCTGAAGAATCTCATTCATAGAAAACATCGTGCTGAATAAGTTGGCTGAAGAATCTCATTCATAGAAAACGTTTCAAGTAAACTGTGAATGGCAACACTTTGAGGACCACTGATCTAGAGATAGAATGTACAGACACCAGATGGAGCAAACAGTGTTTCACCGATCTCTGTATCTAGAGATAGAATGTACAGTCACCAGATGGAGCAAACAGTGTTTCACCGATCTTTGTATCTAGAGATAGAATGTACAGTCACCAGATGGAGCAAACAGTGTTTCACCGATCTTTGTATCTAGAGATAGAATGTACAGTCACCAGATGGAGCAAACAGTGTTTCACCGATCTCTGTATCTAGAGATAGAATGTACAGTCACCAGATGGAGCAAACAGTGTTTCACCGATCTTTGTATCTAGAGATAGAATGTACAGTCACCAGATGGAGCAAACAGTGTTTCACCGATCTTTGTATCTAGAGATAGAATGTACAGTCACTAGATGGAGCAAACAGTGTTTCACCGATCTTTGTATCTAGAGATAGAATGTACAGTCACCAGATGGAGCAAACAGTGTTTCACCGATCTCTGTATCTAGAGATAGAATGTACAGTCACCAGATGGAGCAAACAGTGTTTCACCGATCTTTGTATCTAGAGATAGAATGTACAGTCACCAGATGGAGCAAACAGTGTTTCACCGATCTTTGTATCTAGAGATAGAATGTACAGTCACCAGATGGAGCAAACAGTGTTTCACCGATCTCTGTATCTAGAAATAGAATGTACAGTCACCAGATGGAGCAAACAGTGTTTCACCGATCTTTGTATCTAGAGATAGAATGTACAGTCACCAGATGGAGCAAACAGTGTTTCACCGATCTTTGTATCTAGAGATAGAATGTACAGTCACCAGATGGAGCAAACAGTGTTTCACCGATCTTTGTATCTAGAGATAGAATGTACAGTCACCAGATGGAGCAAACAGTGTTTCACCGATCTCTGTATCTAGAGATAGAATGTACAGTCACCAGATGGAGCAAACAGTGTTTCACCGATCTTTGTATCTAGAGATAGAATGTACAGTCACCAGATGGAGCAGTGTTTCACCGATCTCTGTATCTAGAGATAGAATGTACAGTCACCAGATGGAGCAAACAGTGTTTCACCGATCTTTGTATCTAGAGATAGAATGTACAGTCACCAGATGGAGCAAACAGTGTTTCACCGATCTTTGTATCTAGAGATAGAATGTACAGTCACTAGATGGAGCAAACAGTGTTTCACCGATCTTTGTATCTAGAGATAGAATGTACAGTCACCAGATGGAGCAAACAGTGTTTCACCGATCTCTGTATCTAGAGATAGAATGTACAGTCACCAGATGGAGCAAACAGTGTTTCACCGATCTTTGTATCTAGAGATAGAATGTACAGTCACCAGATGGAGCAAACAGTGTTTCACCGATCTTTGTATCTAGAGATAGAATGTACAGTCACCAGATGGAGCAAACAGTGTTTCACCGATCTCTGTATCTAGAGATAGAATGTACAGTCACCAGATGGAGCAAACAGTGTTTCACCGATCTTTGTATCTAGAGATAGAATGTACAGTCACCAGATGGAGCAAACAGTGTTTCACCGATCTTTGTATCTAGAGATAGAATGTACAGTCACTAGATGGAGCAAACAGTGTTTCACCGATCTTTGTATCTAGAGATAGAATGTACAGTCACCAGATGGAGCAAACAGTGTTTCACCGATCTCTGTATCTAGAGATAGAATGTACAGTCACCAGATGGAGCAAACAGTGTTTCACCGATCTTTGTATCTAGAGATAGAATGTACAGTCACCAGATGGAGCAAACAGTGTTTCACCGATCTTTGTATCTAGAGATAGAATGTACAGTCACCAGATGGAGCAAACAGTGTTTCACCGATCTCTGTATCTAGAAATAGAATGTACAGTCACCAGATGGAGCAAACAGTGTTTTACCGATCTTTGTATCTAGAGATAGAATGTACAGTCACCAGATGGAGCAAACAGTGTTTCACCGATCTTTGTATCTAGAGATAGAATGTACAGTCACCAGATGGAGCAAACAGTGTTTCACCGATCTTTGTATCTAGAGATAGAATGTACAGTCACCAGATGGAGCAAACAGTGTTTCACCGATCTCTGTATCTAGAGATAGAATGTACAGTCACCAGATGGAGCAAACAGTGTTTCACCGATCTTTGTATCTAGAGATAGAATGTACAGTCACCAGATGGAGCAAACAGTGTTTCACCGATCTCTGTATCTAGAAATAGAATGTACAGTCACCAGATGGAGCAAACAGTGTTTTACCGATCTTTGTATCTAGAGATAGAATGTACAGTCACCAGATGGAGCAAACAGTGTTTCACCGATCTTTGTATCTAGAGATAGAATGTACAGTCACCAGATGGAGCAAACAGTGTTTCACCGATCTTTGTATCTAGAGATAGAATGTACAGTCACCAGATGGAGCAAACAGTGTTTCACCGATCTCTGTATCTAGAGATAGAATGTACAGTCACCAGATGGAGCAAACAGTGTTTCACCGATCTTTGTATCTAGAGATAGAATGTACAGTCACCAGATGGAGCAAACAGTGTTTCACCGATCTCTGTATCTAGAAATAGAATGTACAGTCACCAGATGAAGCAAACAGTGTTTCACCGATCTCTGTATTTGGTCTGTTTTCATCAAAAGTTGAGACGCTTGATGCTAAGTCTGGGCAACAGCAAAAAAAAAAAACAACTCAGACCGCATGGGCGTGTCTTCCCGTCAGGCTCAGGGTTTTCCCCATCGTTAGCTATCTACTGTCTTACAATAACACAGAATCTCTTATGTGTCTGACCAGACAAAAAGTTATATTGTCTGATACAGCGGGGCGGAATTTTTTATTTTGGCAGGGCGGTGGGGACCTCAGTAAACACGTGACACGTTGTTACTAGCAGCTGCCCGACCGGCGCTAATTACCCCTCGTGGTGCCTCCGTGGTTTGAGAACAGGAGAACCTTGAGTCAGACAGTATCTGAAAGCTGATTGGGGTGGTTGAGTGAAGAGATGTAAATGTGTCGCTGATGGCGATGTTCGGTTTACGATGTAAATGAGACGCTGATGACGATGTTCGGTTTACGATGTAAATGAGACGCTGATGACGATGTTCGGTTTACGATGTAAATGTGTCGCTGATGGCGATGTTCGGTTTACGATGTAAATGTGTCGCTGATTCCGCTTTCCGGTTTACTTAAATTTTTTTGTTGTTTTCATATTCAATTAGAAAATAAAAACATTTACAAAGAAATCTGGGATGAACAAGAATATAAAATAAAACCTATTGGTTAGGTAATTAGTTGGCATAATGCCTGGATCAAGAATGTTGACATAGAGTAACCTACAAATACTACAAACTTCTGTCTTGCCCTTCCATCTCCCAATGCGAATTGTATATCTCAGACTTGTACAGTTTAACATCTACCATATCAATGACATATTCCGTTCGACGTTTAGCATTCTACCATATCAATGACATATTCAGTTCAACGTTTAGCATTCTACCATATCCATGACATAAACAGTTCAACGTTTAGCATTCTACCATATCAATGACATATTCAGTTCAACGTTTAGCATTCTACCATATCCATGACATAAACAGTTCAACATTTAGCATTCTACCATATCAATGACATATTCAGTTTAACATTTAGAATTCTACCATATCAATGACATATTCAGTTCGACGTTTAGCATTCTACCATATCAATGACATATTCAGTTCGACGTTTAGCATTCTACCATATCAATGACATATTCAGTTCAACGTTTAGCATTCTACCATATCCATGACATAAACAGTTCAACGTTTAGCATTCTACCATATCAATGACATATTCAGTTCAACGTTTAGCATTCTACCATATCCATGACATAAACAGTTCAACGTTTAGCATTCTACCATATCAATGACATATTTAGTTCAACGTTTAGCATTCTACCATATCCATGACATATTCAGTTCAACGTTTAGCACTCTACCATATCCATGACATAAACAGTTCAACGTCTAGCATTCTACCATATCCATAACATAAACAGTTCAACGTTTAGCATTCTACCATATCAATGACATATTCAGTTCAACGTTTAGCATTCTACCATATCAATGACATATTCAGTTAAACGTTTAGCATTCTACCATATCCATGACATAAACAGTTCAACGTTTAGCATTCTACCATATCAATGACATATTCAGTTCAACGTTTAGCATTCTACCATATCAATGACCTATTCAGTTCAACGTTTAGCATTCTACCATATCCATGACATAAACAGTTCAATGTTTAGCGTTCTACCATATCCATGACATAAACAGTCCAACGTCTAGCATTCTACCATATCCATGACATAAACAGTCCAACGTCTAGCATTCTACCATATCAATGATATATTCCGTTCGACGTTTAGCATTCTACCATATCAATGACATATTCAGTTCAACGTTTAGCATTCTACCATATCCATGTCATAAACAGTCCAACGTTTAGCATTCTACCATATCAATGACATAAACAGTCCAACGTCTAGCATTCTACCATATCCATGACATAAACAGTCCAACGTCTAGCATTCTACCATATCCATGACATAAACAGTCCAACGTCTAGCATTCTACCATATCCATGACATAAACAGTCCAACGTCTAGTATTCTACCATATCCATGACATAAACAGTCCAACGTCTAGCATTCTACCATATCCATGACATAAAAAGTTCAACGTTTAGCATTCTACCATATCCATGACAAAAACAGTTCAACGTTTAGCATTCTACCATATCCATGACATAAACAGTCCAACGTTTAGCATTCTACCATATCCATGACATCAACAGCTCAACGTCTATATCTGTATGTTTGCATGGTCCTTCTTGGAAAAGTTTGGGATACCCCCCCCCACTACACCCATCTGTCAGGACGAACAAACCGACAATGGAACAGTTTTTTTTTTTGTTACACCCACTGACTTTAACCCCATAATTGTCAGTGATAAAACCACCGATTTCCTCTTCCTTCTTTTGGAAAGGAGGAAGGTAAGGGGAGAGAGAGAGAGAGAGAGAGAGAGAGAGAGAGAGAGAGAAAGAAAAGAAAACCTGTTTCGCACACGCGCGTCGTAAACCGATGCCTTCTGATTATTTTCACTTCTGTCCAGCGCCCCACGGTGCAGGAGACCCCCGTAGACCTCGCGAGTCAAGAGATTCCAGACAGACCCTGAGGCTGCACTGATTAACCCCCCACTATTTCCACCAGACACCGCGGGAGGGGAAAAGGGGAGTTGTAAGTTGTGGGTTGGGGGGCGGGCAAGACCTTATGAAAGTGGAATACGAACCTTCGGGTAAAAAAAACGGGGGAGGGGGGAATCATAGAATCTTGTCGTTGTTGGCTGTTTCTTTATTTACCTCAATGTACAGTTTTTGTTATTACGTAGGTAGCATGCAGGGATATACGCCCATTTTACTGTGCACCCTTCGTGTAATCTGTGAGATTAACTCCAGCTGAAATGTAACTCCGTGGCCTGAGAGGGCGAGACCCGAGCTTATCTCTGTATACACCAGGGCCAAGAGAAGATCAGGGGCGGATACACAAGGAAAGAATGGAAGGGATTTTAAAAAAATAAAAAAATAAAATAAGTTCTTATTTCACTTTCAGGCGAACCAGACAAAGAAGTTGCAATCCTCTGTTTCAAACAAAAATTATTTTTTTTTGTATGTACATGTTAGAAAAAAAAACGAAACTAAGGTACAACTGAAGGGACATGCCAATGTACAGTAGGGTAAGAGAGCGGCTTTTACAAAGGTACCTATTGGGGGGGGGCTAATGGAAAAATACATTTTGAGGGGGGGGATATGCAAAGGTACAGTTGTATGGTGCATTGGTGCATTTGCACCCTGAACGACAACGCTTATAAGGTTGCCAAACTTGGGCCCATAAAAATCTCCCAGAAATGGGGACCCTTCCGGCTAGTGCTCAGTTACCATCTTCCTTGGCAGTGCACGCCTGCGAAATGTGACTCTCCCATAACATTGCACTTAGAACTAACAAGAACTAACAATCATCTGCTGAGTCGCAGGAAGACTCAGAAATTTTGTAATTTTAAATAACAACAAACTTTGAAGTTTTAATGGGCCAAGGGGAATAAAAAAGTCCTTACGAGAGTCCCCCCCCCCAACCCCCTACCTATCTTAGCAGTAGGGGTCAGGGGTCAGCCTCCTAATTTGCATATCCCTACAAAGGGCTCTACTTGAAGCTATGTATAAGTCAATATAAAGTTTAGTTGAAAGCACGATCTGACAAGAAGTAAATTATCCGGTGCTAGATGAAAGTGTTGAGTGGGTAAAATGACTTATTGAATTGTTATAAATGGACTCTATTTTGAAAGGAACTAAATATGCTGTACATAAAACTAAAGGCAATAAGATTGTAGATTATTTAAATAATAAAATCATGTTGAATGATGAATATTAGAAATAAAAAGTTTTTAACCGGTTCAAGATAAACATTAAAAAAAAAGATTTTGTGATTTTTAAACAAATTTCTACTTACCAAGTGGCAAGTCCATGACATGTTGATTTGAAATTATGTTATTTGCGTTTTCGCCTAGTTCCTATTCAAAACAATCCATTAGAGAAAAAATCACATTTCCAAACAACTTTTAAAACTCTCTTAATAACATTGTAAAATGAAAAATTCATCCGTTTTAAAGTACAATATACTATATTTTGCAACTGTAAATAGAAATATTAGATCATAATCCGCGAAGAAGAAAGTAAACAACGGTACTTCCGCTTTCAAAACATTAATATACGAATTCGCAGTTTAAATAAAACAAAATGAAGATTCATCAAATCCAGAATGATTGTAATCTTTGAGCGTTCTACTTAACAGCTTAAATGACGTATTGGTGTCTCTAGGACAGGGAGGGCAAACGTTTTAACCCGCAGACCACAATATTATTTCTCAAAATTGTCAGCAGTAACGGACAAGAAGAATATGGATGAAGCGTTTAAATGAAATAATGCAATGAAAAAGTAAATGTCATGTATGTGAAGGACAGAGCGCGGGGCCAGATTTAAAAAGCGGACTTGACATACTTGACCCGCGGGCTGAAGTCTGCCCACCCCTGCTAGAGGATGTGTGTACATTCAATGGGAAGCTGTCTCTCTAACGCCACCGGGAAATGTCATCTGCAGCAGACACAAAAATACCAACCCGATTTCGTTAAGCCCATGATTGGGTTAGGCAGTTTATCATTTTGATGGCTAAGGATTAGTGGAGGTGGGGGGGGGGGGGGAGGGTATGCCCGACATTTATCGAGGGGACGAGAATATAGAACATTATCTGTAGATTTATGGATGGGATGGGATTACTTGTTGTATTGTTCACAATATGGGTGATGTCATGTCGAACAAGAAATATCCAAGCAACAATAACAAATTCGGAAATGTGTGACCCAATGAAAGTGAAAGAAAGAAGGTGGAAAGAAAGGTTAAAAAATGAACAGAAGGGGTAGGAGAAAGACAGAAGGAATAAAGAAAGGAAAGAGAGTGGGTAGGAGTGTGAAGAAGGAAAATAGAAAGAAAGTAAGGAGAGAGGAAATAAAGAGATAACGAATGGAATAAAGCGAGGGGGTGGGGGTCAGTAAAAGAGAAAAAATGTGTGTTATTATTGTATTAGCAAAATGTGAGCTGAATGGACAGAGTATGTCACAAATGGGAAAGATACAATGCTGATAAAGGAAAGAGGCGTGCGGACGGGATGGGGAGAGAGAGAGAGAGAGAAACTGCAAACTTACAATGAATGCTAGAGTCTGATGCAACAAAAAGCAAATAAACAACAAGGGGGGTGGGGCGACAGATACACAGATAAACTCGAGTCTAGGGTTAACAGATACAAGAAAGGAAATCAGAGAGAGTCAGATCATTACAGCAGTAGAAGGAAAGATAATAGAAAACAAAATTCTATGCCATAAAAACAGTTCACTTAATGGGTCATCGGGTAAACAAAGTGTAGAATTGAATTCATCTCGAATTGAATTCATCTAGAGTTGAATTCATCTAGAACTGAATTCATCTAGAATTGAATTCATCTAGAATTGAATTCATCTGTTTCTGTAATCACGGCATTTAAAAGATGGTGTGGTTAGCACAACGCCCAGCCACCTTTTACTTCCCCAAATTAAAGTCACGTGGCCATTTAAAGCTGGGTGGACTTGAGAGACTATTTGACCAATTTTAAAAAGGGCCATAAAAAACTATTTTGGTTCTCACTGAGGATGGAACCAGGGGCTGTCAGGTAGACAGTCAATCGCTCTACACCGTCGCACATGCATGCCATAATGGCAGAAGTGAGTTCACAATGTCTAGTGAGACTAGACCCGTGTAAACATGACACAATATAGACATTGTCTCTGTATTGGCTCAACGGAGAATGAAAAACAAACAATTCTTATCTAAACTAGGGTCTCAGTTTAGTAATCGAATTATAGCAATGATTGAATTGTGTCAAATCGAATCATAGCAATGATTGAATTGTGTCAAATTGAATCATAACAATGATTGAATTGTAGCAATGATTGAATTGTTTCAAATCGAATCACATCCTCGAAAACAGTATGCTAAATATGCTTTTTGTTTTATAAAGAAGTACACCGGTCACCTTAGTGATATTAAACTATATATACGTGTACAATTGAACATATATAGGCTATATTGCAACTTTTCTTAATGAGATAGCGTGCAATGGTTGGCAGATAGAACCATGCACTGAGATTAAAATATAGATCAATGAACACAGCTGTCACATTGAATCTTACAAATACGTTGTTGACACACATCCTGTTTTGTTTCTTTCTCTGCAGGGCCGCTTTATCATATAGGCACAGTAGGCACTGTGCCTAGGGCCTACGGACTTTTCAAGGGCCTACGGACTTTTCAAGGGCCTACGAAAGCCAGAATGGAAAATAAGTGCCAGTGCATTCTTGAAAAATATAAAAAAATGAAATCGGGTAGGGGGGCCTACGAACAGCCCCGTAGCGTGAAAATTCTACAGCAGAGGCCAGGCATTCTACAGCAGGGGCCAGGCAATAGCGGGGGGCGGGGGGGCAGGTAATACATTTTACTAAGTAGAGCAAACAAGCAGAGGGGGCCAGACAAAACGCAGGGGGCCCGGCCCCCCTGCCCCCCCGCACGCTACGGGCCTGCCTACGACTTTGAAAGTGCCTAGGGCCTACGACTTTGAAAGTGCCTAGGGCCTACAACTTTGAAAGTGCCTAGGGCCTACGACTTTGAAAGTGTCTAGGGCCTACAACTTTGAAAGTGCCTAGGGCCTACGACTTTGAAAGTGCCTAGGGCCTACGACTTTGAAAGTGCCTAGGGCCTACGACTTTGAAAGTGCCTAGGACCTACGACTTTGAAAGTGCCTAGGGCCTACGACTTTGAAAGTGCCTAGGGCCTACGACTTTGAAAGTGCCTAGGGCCTACGACTTTGAAAGTGCCTAGGGCCTACGACATTGAGTTCCTAGGGCCTACGACTTTGAAAGTGCCTAGGGCCTACGACTTTGAAAGTGCCTAGGGCCTACGACGTTGAATGTGCCTAGGGCCTACGACTTTGAAAGTGCCTAGGGCCTACGACTTTGAAAGTGCCTAGGGCCTACGACTTTGAAAGTGCCTAGGGCCTATGACGTTGAAAGTGCCTAGGGCCTAAGATGACCTTAAAACGGCCCTGGCTACGGGCATTCGACTTTTTTTTAAATGTCATTAATTTGATTTAGCCTAAGGCTCCCAATATTCCACACCCCCCTCCTCCTTTGGGTTCCCAAAATGACCCATTAGCCGAGGGCCCCTGATTGTCATTAGTACGGCTCCGTGTAGCCCCAGTCCAGGAAATGATTAGAGCCAATCGCAGGAGTACTGGGGGGGATCTGCATATAGACTCAACAGATATTTATGGCTCCAAGACTAAACTACATGTTGCGGCCCATTTAGCGTCAGATTTGATATGAATTCGTAGTGGACATCTTATTTGGTGCAGGCCCGTAGCGTGCGGGGGGGCCGCCCCCCCCTGCGTTTTGTCTGACCCCCCCCCCCTCTGCTTGTTTGCTCTACTTTGTAAAATCTATTTTCCCCGCCCCCCCCCCCCCGCTATTGTCTGGCCCCTGCTGTAGAATGCCTGGCCCCCTGATGTAGAATTTTCACGCTACGGGGCTGATTTGGTGGTAGGTTGTCGCTTTCTTTGCCTGTCCGCTAGAACTGCTGTGAGGGGATCTAATCGACTGGTGAAATACCAGTGTTTTTTTTAATCTTATCTACCCTTTAACATCCTTGTGCACTTTTATACTACAGCCATAATCTTCTGGTGTGAGACCACCCCTTGACTAATTCACCCAGTGTCTTACACTTTAAACACGTCACTTTAGTGGTTTGGGTGTATGCGTGTGTGTGTGTTTGTGTGTGCGTGCGTGTGTGTGCTCTTAACCCTTAGGGTCTCACCACTTGTGTACATTAGAACACGTAGCAGAAGTGGGAGGAGGGAACCCTGAGCAGACGTAATGCTGGCAAATTGAAGAAATAAACAGCAGACTTGTCGCGTGGCTCGTCCTGTCCCCCCTGGATGCTCTCAGGATTCTTTTGCACTTAGATCCACGCCAGATAGGCGGAGGTGTTCCCGACCCCCCAGGGGGTAGAAACAACAGATATGAACGGTGGTTTTATAGGACAGAGTTGGGTGGGGTATGGGTGGAAGAGACGGGGGAAAGGGGGCGGAAAGGGATGGAGGGGAGCTTTTGAGTGCTCCACTCTTCCCGCCGCAATTGAGCATAACAGCTGTGACAATTTTTTTTTTTCGATTTGGAGATTTGTGATGCAAGCAGCCGCCATTACAGTGTAGCCAGTTTTTTTATATATTTTTTTTTTACTTTTTAGAACTGTTATAAAGAATCGATGTTATATTTGTAATCGATGTTATATTTGTATAAACAAAATCTAGAATTGACAGACTTAATTTATTTTTTAAAGTTTGGCTTGACAATGTAAAAATGTGCTTTGGTTTATTTTATCAGCATTAAGTTTATGCAGAAAGGAAAACTGCGATTCAGGGCCAGCATCGAGTTTATTTCTCCTGCAGACCTCAATGGTCCTCATCTTCAGCAGGCGGCAGTGTGTGCCAAACGTTTTTATTTGCATAATCTAAATTGTGTGTGTGTGCAGTATCAAGATTTTGTCTTCATGTGAGCCGTTTCCCTAAAATTATTTGGCTTTTAAGAGCCCAACTGTTTATTCCTGAGTACACTTTATTCCCTTCCAATGTAATCAGACAGCTTGACACGTTCTTTTGTTTACTCAAGATACCTCCCTCTCCAACTTTCTCAATGTCCCCATTTTTATGTCTGGAACAAAATACATGTATTATGAAGATTTGAATGATCTATCTTTGGACAATAAATGTATTCGTTTATAAAAGTATTTCGTTCTAGGCTTGAGTGGTGATAAAATCAAAGCCTAACTTTAACATATTTTTAACTCTTTAAAAAAAGTAAAGTAAATCTCCAATAGCTCTATCGGGCCATCGGGGCAGATGAAGTGTAGAATTCATCTGTTTCTGTAATCACTGCATATGAAGGGATTGTGTGGTTATCACGACTCCTTGCCGCCTTTACTTCCCCAACTTAACGTCACGTGACCCATTTAAAGCTGGGTGGACTTGTGGGACGAGTTTGAAACAAATTTCACCTGGAACAAATTCCCATGGTTCTCATCAAGGATCGAACCCAGGACTCTCAGGTCGACAGTCGAGTATCTACACCACTCGGCCATTCGCCCATCTTATCTCTTTAACGTGTATTCAAATCAGAAGAATAATTGAAATGTAATGTAATTTCTTCACCGATAAAGACTAGACAAAAACATTTGTCCTGATATAGCTAATAGGACAGTCCTGATTTACCTGACAGGACAGTCCTATATATCTAATAGGACACTCCTGGTGTAGCTAATAGGACAGTCCTGATATATCTAATAGGACAGTCCTGATATATCTGATAGGACAGTCATGATATATCTAATAGGACAGTCCTGATATTTCTAATAGGACAGTCTTGATATAACTAAATTATAAGCTATGAAAGTTGTTTTGTTCGAATCTCTCTCTGTAGGCTATGTTTTTCTGTATGATATTCCCGGCTAATGTGAACAACAAAATAAAACTAGATAGTACATGTGACAGAAAACACTCTTTACAACAATACGGTTATACATGTGACAGAAAATGCACACACACACACACACGCACACACACACACGCACACACATACACATAAAACTGCATTTGTCACTGCCCATGAACCTAAGAAAGTCTAGTACCGAAATGTTCAATGTAAGAACGTATCCTAATATAACTCTAACTTCTTTTTCACTTAGTTATTTATACACAGCTTACGTGTACTTTAAAAACTTGTCGATCTGTGACTGATTCAACGGAATAGCAAATATATCAAAGGGGAGTAATGCACGCATTGTTTGTTACAGTTGAAACCAAAAGTGTTTAATTTCCTTTAGTTAGTCAGATAAACCATAACAAATGTTACATTCTGTTGTTCAGTACGGACACTATCTAATATTTTAAAGTCAAACTTTAATTTATTTTCAACTAAAAATATTTAGTTAAACTTTTAGCAATAAACTAATTCAAAAAGTTAAACTTTATTTTTTCAACTTTTATTGCTAACAAATGTACATAACATTTACGACTCAACGTTTGACATGTCTGTTATGGGGCACATAAAAACCTGTATCTAGATTGTTTTGAAAATTTAAAAAATGGTCTTTGAACTTTACATACATTAACAGTTAATGTTTTTTTTTTTTTTAAATATGCTAGGGATTAAAAAAAATGATTACTTACACTTGATGAGAACTCTAATCTGTGATGAAAACCTCAAAGTGTGATGAGAACCTCGAAGTGTGATGAGAACCTCAAAATGTGATGAGAACCACAAAATGTGATGAGACCCTCAAAGTTTGATGAGACCCTCAAAGTGTGATGAAAACCACAAAATGTGATGAGAACCACAAAATGTGATGAGACCCTCAAAGTTTGATGAGACCCTCAAAGTGTGATGAAAACCACAAAATGTGATGAGAACCTCAAAATGTGATGGGAACCTCAAAACGTGGGTCGCGACCCAGCAGGAGCGTTGATTGGTTTACGAAAAAATGTAATAGTTCCAGAATTCATGAGTCCACGAGAAAAAAAAACTCTATTTCTCGATATGTTTAAAATCTAACATTTTGTTACTCTGCACAGTAAAAAAAGGACAATCGATCAAAAAATGTTTGACACTTTTCAACATTTTTTTTTGTCATAATTTTTCCTTAAGATGGGTCGCAAAAAAAGTTTTTTTTTTCAGGTGGGTAGCGACAACAAAAAAGTACTCATGGTGGTGGCAATAAAAGTGTAAAGGTCTGAATAACACTGTGCTATACTCTACATTATATATATATATATATATATATATATATATACTGCTGTCCACTGCTCTAAACTGCTATCCACTGCTCTAAAATGTTATCCACTGCTCTAAACTGCTATACCCTGCTCTATACGGGTATACACTGCTCTATACTGCTATGCACTGCTCTATACTGCTATACAGTGCTCTCTCTATAATGCTATACACTTATACACTGCTCTCTACTGCTATACACTGCTCTATTCTGCTATACACTTCTATGCAGTGCTATATACTGCTATACACTGCTCTATACTGCTATACACTGCTCTATACTGCTATACACTCCTATACACTGCTCTATACTGCCATACACTGCTCTGTACACTTCTATACACTGCTCTATACTGCTGTACGCTGCTCTATACTGCTATGCACTCCTATACACTAATCTTACTGTCATACACTGCTCTGTACACTTCTATGCACTGATCTATGCTGCTATACAATGTTCTATACTGCCATACACTGCTCTATACTGCCATACACTGCTCTATACTGCTATATTTTCCTATACACTGCTCTATACTGCAATACACTACTAAATTGTGGGGTGACGTGTGAAGTTGTCTGTACGCCAGTGCTCATGTGGAAGTCTTTTATAAGTGAGCAGTTTCATCTACGAATCTGATCAACACAACATTAACACAACATTAACACAAAATTAACATTTATTTGCACGTCCACAAAGATGGACAGACTGATATAGACAGATAATAGCTATATAAATATACATACATACATACATAAAGACATTCATACATACATATAGACATACATACATACACACATACATAACTTACACACATACATACATACAGATAGATAGATAGATAGATAGATAGATAGATAGATAGATAGATAGATAGATAGATAGATAGATAGATAGATAGATAGACAGACAGACAGACAGACAGACAGACAGACAGACAGACAGACAGATAGGCAGTTAGATAGATAGATAGATAGATAGATAGATAGATAGATAGATAGATAGATAGATAGATAGATAGATAGATAGATAGATAGATAGATAGATAGATAGATAGATAGATAGATAGATAGATAGATAGATAGATAGATAGATAGATAGATAGATAGATAGATAGATAGATAGATAGATAGATAGATAGATAGATAGATAGATAGATAGATAGATAGATAGATAGATAGATAGATAGATAGATAGATAGATAGATAGATAGATAGATAGATAGATAGATAGATAGATAGATAGATAGATAGATAGATAAATTCCTTAGAATAGATACTGTAAAAATCCGACCGCACATGCCAAAATTTATTATATGTTTTTATCTCTTTAACTTTTATTAAAAACAGAAGAATGATTGTATGTACAAAATTTTACCGATACAATATAGACAAATGTCAATGTTTTGGACCTATATTTTGTTACTGTAAAAAGTTGTTATCTTTTCGACCATTCTAGTTTTATGCACGGAAATATATTGTTCAGTGATTTTATTCGTACATGACCTCTGACCTCAAAAGAACTGATAAAAGGGGTCAGGGTGTACAGAGGTTTACTAGCGTAAAAGGTGTTCGTGTTTCTAAACTATTTATATATACATACCCTATAACCGGAAAATTTATATCTTCCTCCTTTGAAACAGCATCAGACCTTCTTACACGTAGCATTAGATCAGTTGCCGGCAACTTAAGGAACTATTGTTTACCTCAGCAGAACTGACGTCTGTACTTGAGTCAACTACAACAAGTACAACTACGTCCAACTTTCAGTGACTAATTTACTAGTCTAGTAATATTCTACTAAACTTCTAGTGTGGCAAAAAACAATAGTCAATATAATGGCACTTTCTGAAGAAGAGGCACAAAAGGCATGTGTTCCACCTCCTGTTGAAACAGATGTAAGCCAGACATTTAACTTTTAACATACGTTTTAATTTTTAAACTTACTAGTTACTAAAAAGTTACTAAGCCAAAGCCGTCTAAGCTAGTGTAAATTATCATTATTTAAATGTGATTGATGTAAACATGTAATATGATTATGATAATTAATTGAATGTAATTTTAATATAATGATATTATTCGGTACTTTGTTGTAAAAAATCACAGCTGTGATATAAAAATTTAACAGTAACATAAACATGTGTAATATATTAAAATGAGTTAGTTGCAAGCTTGTCTATGTTACCACCACTATGTTTAAAAGTCATATTTTACAGAAGTTTTCATTTTTTTTGTTTTCAGGGTTTCTTTTTCCAGCAGACAATGATTAGAATTAAAGATCCCAGAAAGTCTCTGGATTTTTACACCCGTGTTATGGGGATGACGTAAGTTGACGTTTTGTCATTTCCTATGCGTACATTTCTTGTATGTACTAATTAAATGGCTAGTCATATGACTTAAATACCTATATCAAAGTATTGCATACGTTATTGGATTAGTTTTCCATTGTCCCAACTAGAAGTAATTAAATAGATTATAATTCTGGATACTACTCAAAAGGCTAAAATTTTTAAACTTTACTTTCAGATTGTTGCTCAAATTAGATTTTCCAGGCATGGATTTTTCTCTTTACTTTATGGGTTATGAAAATCCAGCAGACATCCCTACAGATCAAAAAGAAAGAGTAAAATTCTGCTTCTCCAGAAAAGCTACATTAGAATTGACACAGTAAGTTAATTAGTTTTACTTAATGCACTTCGTTTACTATTCATTTTAGGTATAGATGGCAAATAGGAGTTTATCAAAGTGTAAAAAATTAGACCAATTGAAATGACCAGTTTTTTGAGCTTGCCAGTATCTGTTGTATTCATAGTATAGTATTTATAATGTACATAATTTTTTTTTTATCATTTAAAATTTTGGCATGCCAGAAATTTTTCTGCTATGCCAAATTTAGCACCCATGCCAAGTATTAAGCCTAATCAAATCTCTTTTAGGTATCGCTAAATAAAAAAGAAATTTACTCATTTATATATCTGTTACAGCAACTTTGGAACAGAAAATGATGAGAAACAGGCTTATCACAATGGAAACTCAGATCCTCGAGGATTTGGTAAATTTAAACAAAAATTTTTAAATCAGTTATTAATTATAGGATATTGGTTGCTGTTACATACATTTCTTTTTCATTTGAAGTAATCAGATTACTGTGCTTACTTTTACAGGCCACATCGGTATTGTGGTGCCAGATGTCTACAAGGCATGTGAAAGATTTGAACAGCTGGGAGTGCCATTCATTAAGAAACCTGATGGAGGTTTGTAACAGTTTGATACTTTTCTTTTTATAGTAAGAGCTAAGAGCTTAATATAAATTAGGATATGGATGGTTATGCAGTGTAGAGGTTCGAACCTCAGGATTTTTTCAGGTCCTAGTAAAAGTTTCCAAGTTTTCCCAGCTTTAAATATTACCTGACTTAAATTATGGAAGTAGATGTGTCTGCATGATGTGGTAGCCACACAATCCCTTAATATGCAATGTCTGATGAAAGATAAATTGTACACTTTATCTTACCCGATGAGTCCATAAGGTTAACAGAACTTAACTTGTCTTTTAATTGACTTTTTCTTCATCAATTTATAGATAAATTAAATGGATAATGAAAACATGTTTAGACTGGTGCTATTTATATCTAAAGAAGGATGTTTTTATATTTATTATTGATTAAACAAAAGTGATTAAAACTGACATTTTTTAAGGCAATGAGGAAACAAGTCACATATTTTAAACTATAATAAAAGTTTGTAGAATAAAATGAATTTAGCTCTAATAGATATATATTTTAGTAATGGGTGATAAAAAGTTCCCTGACAACTGTTCTAGTCCACATAATAAAATTTAATTTCCATATACTTTGTGCACTAGCCTATATAATTTGTCTTTCTACTTTGGACATTTTTCAAATCTAATAATATTTAATGTAAAAAATAACACTTCTGTGCTTCAGGCATGTTATTACTTATAAATTATCAACGATTTCATAATTTTTGTGTTTGATTTTCCAACTGTTAGTGGGTGTACAGTGTTATTTTTTGATGCTATAGAAGAATTTGTTTTTCTTAGACATTAAATTGCTAAATTACATAATAAAAATTAACAAAAATTTATTCTGTTTATAACAGGTAAAATGAAAGGGCTTGCTTTTATTCAAGATCCTGATGGATACTGGATTGAAATCTTGAACCCTGTCAATATGGCCAACAACTCTTGATTGTCAGGAAGTTTGTGCTTAATAAAAAAATGTGATAATTGATGTCATCAATAGTCAATTTATTTTTAACTTCATAATATTTGTATCTAGGATATCAGATGCAGAAATGTATTGATAAAATCAATTTTCTTTATAAAAATATGACTACAGAAGTAAAACATTAATTGGCTGTTTGTGTGAAATAATTGTTTTTACCTTATATGATAAGGTAACATTTGGATTTGTGATACCAATATTTTTTCTTTATTTTTCTCTAATTTTTCTTTTGGTCTTCACTTGAAATATTTTATGCAAACTTTCATGTTTTAATTCAACACAATAAAATACAAAAAGACAGTTTGCTAGTTCTAATTTTTATTATTTTATAACTAAATGTTATAACATATAACATAGATATAACATTAATTTTAATAATTTTACTGTTAAGTTTATTTATAAATGTTAGACAAATAGAAACACTTAACAAATAGTTTTTATATTTAACAAATGGTCGAGATGATTGTTTGTTAGAACGTGTACAGCATAAATGAGGCTTTGTATGTTGAATCTCTACACTACAATGTAGTTACAATCCCAGAATATCTATTAAAAAAAACTTAGCACAAAAGTGAAAAATAGTACTAAGATAATCTTTGAACATATATTTTTTTTAGGGACACTGATCAATCACCATGAACACGTAATAAAATTTATGCAATTAATATTTCCAATGCCAATCTTAAATGCATTGTTAAAAGTCAGTAAATAACATTCTTTTAGGTTCAGCAGCAATGGATTTTCTTTTTTTTTTTATATAATTTATTATAAATATTTTTCGCCGAAGTTTGTTTATTTTCAAGAAGTTTAGCTACAGCTGGAAGCTATAGTGAATCACAGATCAGAACAAACTGCGAAAGAAACCATGGGAATAATCTTACACTAAAAATCCAACTAGTAAATATCTTGCAACCTTGAAAATGAATATATCAAAGCCATCTTGCCCAAAGTTTTCATATTTAATAAAAAAAATATTAGTTAAACTATCTAAATGATATAATGAACCACACTATTGTCAGTAGATCAAGATTTTGGAACGAAATAAAAGGGGAAAAATAACTGATTCATAAGAAGCCACACAACTCTGAAAAGGGGGGAAAAAACAAGCAATAAAAACAATTAATAAATAACCTAAATGGTGTTCCATAATTCTTTAAATTTTTATGACTCAGAAGTAAGTACAGTGTATCTGACTCAGAAGTAAGTACAGTGTATCTGACTCAGAAGTATGTACAGTGAGTACAGTGTACAGTAAGTACAGTGCATCTCCCAGCATAGAAATGCCACGTGTCAATGTTTTTTTTTTGGATTGAAGGTGAAGGTTGGGGGGAGGGGGGCAGGTAGGGTAAGCCAGAATTTTTGTGGGGGTGAAGTGTGGCAACATGTGACAGATGGAGGGGGGCTCTTCAACCACTTGATTAGCAGCTATAAAATGTATTGAACCAACATTTAAGTGAGCGACCCATTTTAGAAGTAAAAAAATAATCGCATGACTTAAACTGATCAAAACATGTAAATATAATGGTCTAAATAAAAAATTCAATAAACAACTATGCTAATATTAAAAGGTCTGTTAAAACTAAAGATAATGCTTCTGCCAATTTGATAGAATATACTGACAAACTTGTTTGAATACAAATAATAAATGAAATAGTTGGTGATTCATTTTTTCAATCAAACAGCAGATCTAATTTCTTCAAATGTTTAATAATCACAAAACAAAGATACATAAATCACAAACTAAATGTTTGCATGTTATTCAGTTTATATCACAACCACTTTTACATTTCTTCTGTTCTATCACCAAAATATAAATCTGTCTATAGATTATTACAAAATAATATCGAGTAACAACAAAAAAAATTCATGAAATTAATCTGTACATTTTTGTACATATAATATTAGATACGGGGCTCATCACCATAACACTTCCTATGGACATTAAGATACGGGGCTCATCACCATAACACTTCCTGTGGACATTTAAATTTCTTCGAAACAAATGTACAGCATACATTCATTCACTCATTAGTCTCGTAACAAGTTTTCTTGTCGGGGGACTTAAGATCTCTTCATTGCTCTCTCTTTCAGGTGAATTTGAGTAAAGTGGCTATATTGTGGCCAATCCACTCCTTTATGTTTGGATACCAATGCTTTCCAGGGAGGCCTCTCCATCATTCATACTTCCTCAAGGCTAACCTGCGTTTTAATATTGTTCAGGGTACTATGGCGCCAGACATTCCATAACCAAGTCAGCTTTTGTTTTTTTACTGTAGACCTGGTTTCACAAAATGAGCATTAGAACATGAAAGCTTCTTTTGATTTGGTTAATTAATTTACTGTACATACTATCACATATTTTACATTGTGCTAAGCAAGCAAAATTTGTTTACATTCAGAACTTTTCCAAACATAAACATATTGCTTGTTGTTTACCAACCCAGGTAAATTCAAATTTTTTTAAATTAGAATAATTTGAAAAAAAAAATGTTTTCTTTTGTTGTCTTTTACATTTTAGCCAAAAAAAAATGTTATACAAAATATCAATTTCTATTTAAACAAAAATCATTAATTAAATGGCATGGCCTGTATAAACATTTTTTAATTAAAAATGTGTAAGTCATAAAAAAAATGTAATAAGGTGTAAAAACTAACAATATCAAATATGTACAGAAAGATCCATGCATTTTTATATTGACTTTACTTTTGATAAACAATATGTAATTGAAACCCACACAATCAGATTCTTGATGTGAATTGTTTCATTTATTCGGCAAAATAATGTGTACGCTTTATTTTTTATTCATAATAAATGATATCTTAAAATATCAAATCACACAAGAAAATGATTTTTATCACAATTGTGTAACAAGCAGGTTCCCACCAGAGCTCATGTCATTATGACTTTTACTCAGAGAATAAAACAATAGTGTGTTAAGAGTAATCCTTTGATCTTATAATAAATAAATTAACAAGAGCCTAAATTGCTGTCAAATACTAAGCAGTCTGTTTCAAATTTAAGAAAATACCATTTTTAAGCCATAATCTCTTTTTTTTATATTTACAAAAAAATATTTATACCAAATATTTTACAAAAAAAAATTTAGTTACTAAAAAAAAACCCAATTACACGTATATTTTTAGCAATGTTTATTTGTATGTGCAGATGTATGCTTTAAAATGGGCCACATAGAATTGCTCCCTTATGAACCAAGGTCCAAATAACAATTTAACTGCTGGTTTTAAAAAACGCAAAAGTTGTTGATATGTTAAAATAATTCAGATCTGGTTTCAACACAAAAGTTTTCATTTGATAGTGAATGAAGAGAGTGGGAAGCAATACGTAACTGAACGAAGTACA
>JAGDYQ010000037.1:3412318-3424099 GCA_021962125.1 Bulinus truncatus | reverse complement strand
GGAGACTGTCCAGATTTAGCAGCTGGCACAGATTGTTCTGTTAGATATGTAATTAGATCCATTATAATTATATATTCTTGTTTCTTGTCCTCCCTAACTTCAGTTTAAAACAGAAAACAAATAAATCAACGCTCAAATGAACAAATCTTTTGTTTTGTTATTTTATTTCAATTTTTTTTAAAGTTTTTTTTTTTCAAAGTTTCACTTTATGGGTTTGTGACTGTGTCCTCAAATATTGTAACCCACATTTGGACCTGTTCTAATTTAGTAATAAGGGAGAAAGCTGCACACATGTAAATTCTACTCGACAATACACGATTATAATCATTTGGATTCAATCAATCGACCTTTTATAATAATTATGAAACAAAATTACTCTCTGTTGTCGCAACATGAAGGAGCAACCTAAACATGTCACCCCCCCCCCCGGGCCTTTACCGAACCTCTGGGCTCCGTCGCTTGAGAAAAATATTTGATCTATTTATGTAGTCATAATGATGTGGGCCCTTTTTTTTTGGGCCAGAATCTTGCAGAGCAGCCCCATTGTTAAGAATCAATCATGCGCCCCAAATGTTCTGGTTTGCCCCACCACCACTACCCTTCCAAACAACCTAAGAACGCTATATTATGATTTTAATATTATCAGTTGTATTCTCTTTGTAGCTATCATTGTTTTAGAATACACCGGATGATTTGAATACAAGGGGCGCAACTCGTCAGGAACCCGTGTGCTACGGGGCCCGTCTGTTAAAGTGATCTGCTATGTACAGACAGTTGGGTGTGATCAGGGGCCCCAGTTGATAGAGATTGTCAGAGGCCCAACTTTACTGGTGGCATCCCTGTGCTATCTAACTAGATAGACTGGGTCAAATAATTTGTATTAAATACTGCCAGTCACACTCTACAAGGCTATAGTAACGGTACATTGAAAAAGAATTGTTTTTAAAACAAGCAAACTCTTTTGTCAAGAAAGTTCACAAACTTTATCGGAAAAAGGAGAGAAAAAATTACACCAGCATAAGTGGGAAGGAGGGGGGGATGTTTCTAAACTTTTAGATTGTTAACTTTTAGAGTTCAACCAGTACACGTCTGTCGCTGACACGTATTGAGACTCAAGTCTGCTTCACCTTTTGGCGCGTGCTTCCTCTCCGCCGTCAGACGCACCTGGACGGTATCTATTGTGGTCAAGCGCACTAGTTTGATTTGTTTATTTTTGTAGCCCCGGCTTCCAAATCCCCCCCCCCCGACTTCTCATTTGGACCACTGGGCTTTCTATTTTCTTTTTTTTTTTGCTGTGAGACCGGAAATGGCTGGGTGAGATGAACTATAGGTTAAGGTCATCATTATGGCAATCTATACATCTTAGCCAGGTTTTCATGAATCTTTTTTTTTTTAATTAGGAAAAGGGTGGAGGAGGGGGGTAGCGTTAGGATCAACAGGTCTGCACGGGTCCTCGAGGTTGGTGTGTATATGGGGAAGGGGGGGGGGGTGGTTAATATAAACATCGCACGTGAACAGCAGACGATCTCTCGGTCTTTCAAACCGACTCCTACCCGCCACTTCCGCCCTAACGCTTACAGCTTTTAACAAAATATCTTAGCCCCGCCTCCCTCCCCCTGTATTAACGTTAAACGTAACGACGAATTTTTTTTAAAAAAAAAAGGAAAACAAAGATCACTTTAAATAGGATTTTCACAACTTAATGTAAATTTATTTGATGAGGAAAAAAAATAATTACAGGAAAATATGGAAGAGTGTTTTTTAAACAGTTTTTCTGTGTGTGCAAGGAAGTTTGTAATGTCACTGTGGATCTAAGGCTTTTCACCTAAAAATGCCCAATTTTGTGAACAAAATGACATAATGTGTCATTCCCGGTTTCACTCACTAGTAATATTCTGCCTGATTCTAGAAGATGCAAAAAGTTATTCCTAATTTGTAATGTTGTATGAAGTTAGGCCCAGGGTTAGGATAAACATCACTGTAAAGACGTTCTAATTTGATAAACATCACTGTAAAAACGTTCTAATTTGATAAACATCACTGTAAAAACGTTCTAATTAAATAAACATCACTGTAAAATCGTTCTAATTTGATAAACATCACTGTAAAAACGTCCTAATTTGTTAAACATCACTGTAAAATCGTTCTAATTTGATAAACATTACTGTAAAAACGTTCTAATTTGATAAACATCACTGTAAAAACGCTCTAATTTGTCAAACATCACTGTAAAAACGTTCTAATTTGTTAAACATCACTGTAAAATCGTTCTAATTTGATAAACATTACTGTAAAAACGTTCTAATTAAATAAACATTACTGTACAAATGTTCTAATTTGATAAACATTACTATAAAAGGTTTTTAATTTGATAAATGCGGCCGCACAGCCAGCATCATTCTTCCTGTGCTAATGGGGGATTGGTGGATTGGGGGATTGGTGGATTGGGGGATTGGTGGATTGGTGGATCATCATGCTGCAGCTCGATCTGTGGGTTACGGCTTCAACTCCAGTTGTGTCCATTCACCTACTTGTGTCTCCCGTGGTGCCTCCGTGGCCAGTACACACTCAGTTTTGGTTGGGATGAAAGAAGGGCACTGCGATGACCATCCTATTAGTGGTTTATATGATCTAGGGTTTAAACAATCAGTTCTTTCCCCATACGGGACCTATTTTGGTGTTCCCCATACGGAACCTATTTTGGTGTTTCCCATACGGAACCTATTTTGGTGTTCCCCATACGGAACCTATTTTGGTGTTCCCCATACGGAAACTATTTTGGTGTTCCCTATATGCAGTAGTGTGATTCAAACATTTTAACCGGAGGTTCTATAAAGTCTTTATGTATTTTTAACAACCCCTAACCCTTGCCTGATTTGTGAACAGGCTAAATCTCCAGCATTGCCCACATGAGTTTGTTGCAAGCTGGTTTCTATGCCACTATATATGAATTCAATACACTATGCGCTCTCTCTATCTACCCTGTCACACCGAATTCGTGTCAGAGTATTGAATAATTGTCTCTCGTTCTTGCACTAACGTTAAGGGGTAAAAGGCTATTCCCACCTGGCAGTATAGCCAAGCAAGTGCAGAACTTTATGAAACCAGCCAAACTTGTGTTAAGGAAATAGAAAAAAAAAGGGGAAGAAAATATGTAAAAAGGAAACGGAATAACTAAAAATAAAAGTAATCGCTTTCAGGCAGCAAAAATAAAATAAATGTAATCGATTATTTTCTTGGGTATTTCGGTTCTCCGTTTCGTTTTTTTCCTCCATTTTGCACCGAATGAACTCGCACCGTTTCACTTTTTAGTTATCTCATTTTTTTTTACTCGTGAATTTTTCTAAGGGGTAAAATACGTTTGCAAAGGCGTCGCCATTTTTTATCATATGGTTATGTGTTTGTTGATAAGACAGAACAATTTCATTGCTAATTCAATACATTGCTCTCTACGCTGCGTCATTTAATCAACATGGCAACATTTCTGTTTAGACTAATGCAGGCCAACTTGTATATTGGAATAAAGTATAGCCTGCCTATCATCTACCGGAGATGTTACAAGTACTGATCATGCAAATACTTGTACGAGTACAAGTACCGTAGGTGCAGAAACGAGTATTCCTACAAATACAAGTGCTACGAAATGGTAAAACAAGAACCAAGTACCTCATGTCTACTACACACTTCACCGAGGACGTGAATCTCCCAATATGATGTAAATAGATCCATATCTTACATTTTTTTACTTTTAAGCTCTTTACATTTCATTAAATGACGGGTACTTTTAAAATTATAGGTATTTAAAATAATTGGAGATTTGACTTTCGGTACAATACGTGAACAGTTTAATAAGTGAAGAAAATTTAGTGAAGAAAACAGAACTTTAATAATTTAGTGAAGAAAACAGAACTTTAATAATTTAGTGAAGAAAACAGAACTTTAATAATTTAGTGAAGAAAACAGAACTTTAATAATTTAGTGAAGAAAGCAGAACTTTAAAAAAAAAAGCTCTGTTATTTTTACAGTGATAAATGCTAAATACTAATTACATATTAAAGCCCCCCCCCTTTCCATTTTAATAATTAGCGACGTGTCTACTTAGATAAATAGATTTTGTTCCCGCCCCTGACCGAAATCCTTACATACCTTATAATTTGATTGCACCCCCCCTCACCATCTCATCACCACATACTTCCTATCCAACCAGTTTTATCGACACTGACGGTGGAATGTTTTGACTGGCATTGGACCATAATTTGGTGGCAGATGATAGGAAAGTCCTTCCATCTACCCCCCCCCCCCCCCACCAACTCCATGTTTGAGTGTAAGATACAACTGGTTCACCGCGTGCGATGTTTGGAGATAAAAGGGGAGTTAATCGAGTTCAGTGGTTCTAAAGTCATTGCGTAGTAGCCTACTCTTTTAAAGGGATTTCAATTAAGAAATAACATTTCCCTAGCTTGTAGCTAAAGAAAAAAAAAATAAGGAATCGTCCATGTTTCTTAATAAATTGCTTATGTATCCATGTTGAATGGGACACTTATTAAATACTATTAAAATGTCTGCAAGTCAAAAAATATAAAATGAGGGAAGAAAGTAAAGTGCTTGATGAAAATATATTAGTTATAGAAATATGTACAGTGTGCACTGTATCTCGCAGGTAAGTACAATATGCAGTGTACACAACATGTATGTACAATGTACACGGTACCTCAAATTTATGTACAATGTGCAGTGTACATCACATGTAAGCACAATGTGCAGTGTACATCACATGTATATACAATGTGCAGTGTAATCACATTATATAAAATGTGCAGTGTAATCACATGTAAGCACAATGTGCAGTGTACATCACATGTATATACAATGTGCAGTGTAATCACATGTATATAAAATGTGCAGTGTAATCACATGTAAGCACAATGTGCAGTGTACATCACATGTATATAAAATGTCAACAAGTTGGTAAAGATTATTGACATTAATAGGAGACGTGTTTTAGTTGTATGGAAATAAATTAGTGTGTTTGTGTGTGCATATGTGTGTATTTTTGTGTGATTGTGTGTGTTTTTGTGTGTGTGTGTGTGTGTGTGAGAGAGAGAGAGAGAGAGAGAGAGAGAGAGAGAGAGAGAGAGAGAGAGAGTGGAATTTGCAAACGTGTGTTTTTTTTTCTTTTTATTTTAAATCCTATTTTAATTCGTTTCTCTTGGGAAAAGTTCAAGTTTTGTTGGCACTCATTGCCCCTGCCATCATTACATTTCAGCCAAGGGCACTATTGTCTCCCTTTGACAGCTTCCACATTCAGACGGGAAAAAAAGGTTATTGCCGTCGGAAGTTTTTTTATTCTGTTTCATCCACGGCCGATACAAGGTGGGTGTGTCTGTATGTGGGGGTGTGTCTGTATGTGGGGGGGGTGTCTGTATGTGTGTGTGTGTATGTGTGTGTGTCTGTATGTGTGTGTCTGTATGTGTGTGTCTGTATGTGTCTGTATGTGTGTGTCTGTATGTGTGTGTCTGTATGTGTGTGTCTGTATGTGTGTGTTTTTTCTTCTGTTTCATCCACGGCCGATACAAGGTGGGTGAAGATAGGAGCAAGAACTGTATGTGTGTGTGTCTGTATGTGCGTGTCTGTATGTGTGTGTCTGTATGTGTGTGTGTCTGTATGTGTGTGTGTCTGTATGTGTGTGTTTTTTTTTCTGTTTCATCCACGGCCGATACAAGGTGGGTGAGGATAGGAGCGAGAACTGTATGTGTGTGTGTCTGTATGTGGGTGTGTCTGTATGTGGGTGTCTCTGTATGTGTGTGTGTCTGTATGTGTGTGTCTGTATGTGTGTGTCTGTATGTGTGTGTGTCTGTATGTGGGTGAGGATAGGAGCGAGAACTGTATGTGTGTGTGTCTGTATGTGTGTGTGTCTGTATGTGTGTGTGTCTGTATGTGTGTGTCTGTATGTGTGTGTCTGTATGTGTGTGCCTGTATGTGTGTGTCTGTATGTGGGTGAGGATAGGAGCGAGAACTGTATGTGTGTGTGTCTTATGTGTGTGTCTGTATGTGTGTGTGTCTGTATATGTGTGTGTCTGTATGTGTGCGTGTCTGTATGTGTGTATGTGTGTGTCTGTATGTGTGTGTGTCTGTATGTGTGTGTCTGTATGTGTGTGTTTTTTTCTTCTGTTTCTTCCATCTCTCCACGGCCGATACAAGGTGGGTGAGGATAGTAGCGAGAACTGTATGTGTATGTGTCTGTATGTGGGTGTGTCTGTATGTGGGTGTCTCTGTATGTGTGTGTGTCTGTATGTGTGTGTGTCTGTATGTGTGTGTCTGTATGTGTGTGTCTGTATGTGTGTGTGTCTGTATGTGGGTGAGGATAGGAGCGAGAACTGTATGTTTGTGTCTGTATGTGGGTGTGTCTGTATGTGGGTGTCTCTGTATGTGTGTGTGTCTGTATGTGTGTGTGTCTGTATGTGTGTGTCTGTATGTGTGTGTCTGTATGTGTGTGTGTCTGTATGTGGGTCAGGATAGGAGCGAGAACTGTATGTGTGTTTGTCTGTATGTGGGTGTGTCTGTATGTGGGTGTCTCTGTATGTGTGTGTGTGTCTGTATGTGTGTGTCTGTATGTGTGTGTGTCTGTATGTGTGTGTCTGTATGTATAGGTGTGTAGAAGTGTGTGTGTGTGTCTGTATGTGTGTGTATGTATAAAATGTGTAGAAGCAAGTGTGTGTGTCTGTATGTGTGTGTCTGTATGTGTGTGTTTTTCTTCTGTTTCTTCCATCTCTCCACGGCCCATATAAGGTGGGTGAGGATAGGAGCGAGAACTGTATGTGTGTGTGTCTGTATGTGGGTGTGTCTGTATGTGGGTGTCTCTGTATGTGTGTGTGTCTGTATGTGTGTGTATGTGTGTGTTTGTATATGTGTGTGTCTGTATATGTGTGTGTCTGTATGTGTGTGTGTCTGTATATGTGTGTATGCATATGTGTGTGTATGCATGTGTCTGTATGTGTGTCTGTATGTGTGTGTATGTATGTGTGTGCAGGCACGCCGAGAGGGGGGGTCATTGCCAGAGGGCCTGCATCTGTAAGGGGGCCCGGCCACCCCGACCAGGTCAATTTTTTCACGACTCATTGTTTATTGAGGGTAAGTCGATGACAGCCGATAGCAGCCAATCCGAACGAAACTTAAAAATTCAGTCGACTGCTGAGGCTCGTTAGATCTCATAAACCAATCCGAGTGTCAATTGGTGTATAACTATTTTTAGACATTACTTGAAATTCGAGTATGATGTTTGCCATCATAGAGTTAGTCATAGAATGAAGATGAAGCGGTACCGGTGGAAAAAAGTCATAGAGTTATGAATAGATTTCCATAGAAACATTGTGAAATTCTATTGATAACTCTATGACTTTTTCCACCTGGATTAGCTTGGGTGAAGCTTGTACGCGCGCATTTTGCTCTCATTCCAATCACAAGCCAGAATTCACTCAATCGATAAACCTTTTCGTTTCCTCCCGATGGAAAAAGCCATGGAGTTATCAATAGAATTTCATAATATTTCTATTGAAATCTATTCATAACTAACTATAATTTTCTTTGGCAACGTTCTCAACATGTGGCTGCAATAGCTTGAACCTGTGTGGCGTGCCGAGTGCTGTGCACAACTGATAACATTCCGTCATAAATGCACTAGTCAGCTCGTGTCGATAGTGTTAAGCCTTTCACAGCGCATTTGCCAGGTATAATGGCAGCGCTTACCTAAGTGCATTAACTGAATTTGACACCAGAGACTCGCTCTAATGTCGCCGGCATGATTTCATACATGTCTTCGTTCGAATCAATTCTGATGGCATCGCTATCAATCAAAGCTATCAATTTTAGAAATTTGCTGCTGCAGGCAAGAGATGTCGAAGTTGCTAATATTCGTGACCTCATTGGCGACTTAAAACTGCTTCGATCCAAGTGGGATGAGATATTGCCTGAGAGCAAATTTGTCGCTGAGAGCTGCGGTGTTGAAGTCCCTGTGTTTGGCAGAGACAAAACGTAAACGAAGACGACAATTGCCAGACTGAACAATTCTCGACGACAATGATGATCAGCAGGATCGACACTTCAAGCGTTCCGTTTTCTACGTCGTGATTGACTGCGTGATTGCCGATTTAACAACGCAATACGAAGCGGCGAAGAATTTGGACGATTTATTCGGCGTTCTGTGGAAATATCATGATATGAATACAGACGATGTCCTCATCGCAGCCAAGAACCTGGCGGATAAATATGTTGTTGATGTTAGCGCCGATCTGTTGAATGAGTTTGGAGCATCTTAAAACAATACACGTTGCAAACCTCGGGCAGAAAAGTTTGTCGCCATTCGACTTGCTGAACCATTTACACAATTTGAAGATCGATGTACTGATTCCAAACGTAGTCATTGTGCTACGTATCTTCTGCACATTTCCGGTTACCGTTGCTCAAGCAGAGCGATCTTTCAGCACATTGGCCCGAATTTAAAATGTTCTGAGAACGACACTGTGTCAAGAATGCCTAACCAGCCTTGGAATGCTGGCAGTGGAAGGTCGACTTGCAAGAACGATTGACTACAACTATATAATTGAAGTGTTTGCAAGAAGAAATGCCCGTAAAGTTTTGTTGTAGCTTTCTCTCTGCATGTCTTAAAAGCAGGGTTGTTAACAATACTAAAAAAAATTATTGGCAATACCAATACCAATACAATTTTAAAACCAGTATTGCAATACCAATACCAATACAATTTTAAAACCAGTATTGCAATACCAATACCAATATTTATTTATTATTGCCAATACCAATACCAATATTTGGGTCATTCGATGAATAAAACGCAAATACGTAATTCATTGCCATATATCACTTACATCGATAAACGATAAAAACATTTTTGGCTGATTTAGATGATGTATTTTTAACCAAATTTTGTTCAATATTTAACACTTGCTTCACCAGTTTCCCTCTAAGCATACAAAAGTCTTTGACAACATAATAAACTACTATTAAATAAGTCGGCATACCTTAACGTCCTTTAGCAACAAGATTTTTAATATGTATGCTGTACAAATATTGTGAATGAATGAATGGATGGATGAAGCAAATGACTGTCATAGAAAAGCAAATGATACTTAAACAGTTAAACATCACACTATAGTAAAAGCAGTCAGACCGAGTCAGTGGATTCCATTACATCTGGAAAATTAACGATGAATTCCAGTAGAGTTCACAGGAGGTAACGCCACCTAACTGGCGGTTACCCATTGGCGAGACGAAGAAAAGTAACCATTTCAAAATGCGCACTGCTCAGTCGTGAACGAAGAGGGAAATACTTCTCCTAATGCAGCGGTCAGGGAACTTTTTTAATCATTACCCCAAAATATTTGTGTGTAAGTTGATATTACCCCACAGCAAATTAAAATATATACTTTTTACTCATTTTTACCCCCAAAAATTTCATTTTTACCCCATTTGGGGTAATTTTATTCCCCGACCGCTGTCCTAATGAAAGCAGCCTTTCAACATCAGCGCTTGAAGGAAGTCCTGTATTCAGGTATATTTATATTTTACGGATATGTGGATAGGCATCCAATGATAAAATACTGTTTGAAGTGTCTGCCAAGTAATTATTAATTTCTTGATTCACATCAATGATTGTGAAACGCGTCTCTTCAGATGCGAACGCTGCAAATCATCATCCATCCAGTCCAACTTGAATTTGGGATGTACAACGGATGCCAGCTGAGCAACAATGCTGTCAAACATGTTTGCAAATCTTCTATCGATGGCATTCAAAAGACATGAAGCTAATGGAGAACAAACTACGAGCCGATCATTCTTTCCTTGTTCCAGAAACACTTTTAACTGAGCCTTCATCACGACAAGTGTTGGTAAAAGGAAACCAAGTCTAATGTCTTTTTTAGTTTCACCCTGCAAAATATCTAGTCCACAGCAAACTAGGCTTCATAACAGCAACATACTCTTTAACAAATGTTTTCCTGTACAGGCTGTAGTCTTTTGATATCAAGTTCATCACAAAGTTTGTCAACAACTTCCATGTCACTTCCACGTCACTTGCACAGAGAATGTTGTAATCTCTGGTGACAGCATCATACATTGAATTCCACCGGGTTTCACCAGGTGTTACCAAAAGCATACCAAGTGATCTGCCTGACAATACTTTCCAAATAACAATAAACACTCAAGAAAATTATGTAATGCAACCGGAAAAAAGCTTGGAAAGAATAGCAAATTCTATAGAAATTGATTTACTTAGAGTACTCACTGGTCAATACTCATTGCCACAGATATCATATATGATTTCTATTATCATTCATTGCTCAGTCTCATTCAAAAATTGCTTGGCTATGTCACTCGCAAGATGGCGACACCAAAGAAAAATTTATTATATTCAGCTTTATTCACAACCAATGTTGTAGAGAACTTATTGAATATTGCTTTAAGTATTGGTTAAAAATCAATACCAATATCAAAAATAAGTATTGGCAATACCAATACCAATATCAAATTTCAAGAAGTATTGCAATATCGTACCAATACTTAAAAAAGTATTGGCAATACTGCCAATACCAATACAATATTGCAATATTAACAACCCTGCTTAAAAGTCAGTTCCACAAAATTACATTGTTATGAAAAACTTGTGTAGCTTTATCGGCTATAGTGCATTAACGGGGGCAAAGTAAAAGAAATTTAGTTTAAAACTTTTTGTAGGCTATATACTCTTTGTATGACTGTATCCGGAATTGACTATATTTTGACAAGGGGCACGCAATGATGTCCTGCCCTGGGCCCCGTGTTGGCTCTCGGCGCCCCTGTATGTGTGTCTGTATGTGTGTGGGGGGGGGTAGTGGGGAGCTCGCCCAACTGCTTGTGTACATACAGTAGTTCTTACGTTTTCTGTTGGCCATAGGCAAAGGAAATTTAGGGGCCATAGGCCAATGTTATTTGGAGGCCATAGGCAACAGTATTTGTTGGGTCTTATACAAAACACTATTGATACCATTGCTTCCAAATATATGACACTAATAATCGTTGGAAACTGGAGCAACCAAATGTTAAGTCATTTTAGACCTGGGCCTCTGACATTCTCTATGCAAATCATTTGCTTTAGTCAGATATATTCAAATCATTTGCTTTAGTCAGATATATTCAAATCATTTGCTTTATTCAGATATATACAAACCATTTGCTTTAGTCAGATATATACAAACCATTTGCTTTAGTCAGATATCTAACAGTGAACTGGTCTGTATTATATCTAACAGTGTACTGGTCTGTATGATATCTATCAGTGAACTGGTCTGTATGATATATAACAGTGAACTGGTCTCAGTGGTCTGTATGATATATAACAGTGAACTTTCTTCTTTTCCCGTTAGCTGTTGCAGGAGTAGACACAGTCTCAGCGCCAGCGGCCACGATTTCGGGCCTCTTTTTGAGCAGGTCACGTGCCTCGTTCATTTGAATTTCGATTTTACTTTTCCATGTTTGTCTTGACCTCCCTGTTTTCCTCATGTGGGCTCCATTGTAGTGCATGTATATCTGACAGTGAATCAATCTGTGTGGCATCTGACAGTGAATCCCTCTGTGTGGCATCTGACAGTGAATCAATCTGTGTGGCATCTGACAGTGAATCAATCTGTGTGGCATCTGACAGTGAATCAATCTGTGTGGCGTCTGACAGTGAATCCCTCTGTGTGGCATCTGACAGTGAATCAATCTGTGTGGCATCTGACAGTGAATCAA
>JAGDYQ010000037.1:3400675-3411818 GCA_021962125.1 Bulinus truncatus | reverse complement strand
GGACAGAGAGAGAGGGGGTGGACAGAGAGAGAGGGGGTGGACAGAGAGAGAGGGGGTGGACAGAGAGAGAGGGGTGGACAGAGAGAGAGGGGGTGGACAGAGAGAGAGGGGGTGGACAGAGAGAGAGGGGTGGACAGAGAGAGAGGGGGTGGACAGAGAGAGAGAGGGGGTGGACAGAGAGAGAGGGGGTGGACAGAGAGAGGGTGGACAGAGAAATTGGACAGAGAGAGAGGGGGTGGACAGAGAGAGAGGGGTGGACAGAGAGAGAGGGGTGGACAGAGAGAGAGGGGGTGGACAGAGAGAGAGGGGGTGGACAGAGAGAGAGGGGGGTGGACAGAGAGAGAGGGGTGGACAGAGAGAGAGAGGAGAGGGGGGGGGTGGACAGACAGAGAGAGAGGGGGTGGGACAGAGAGAGAGAGGGGGTGGACAGAGAGAGAGGGATGGACAGAGAGAGAGGGGGTGGGACAGAGAGAGAGGGGTGGACACAGAGAGAGAGGGGGTGGACAGAGAGAGAGGGGGGGTGGACAGAGAGAGAGAGAGGGTGGGTGGACAGGGAGAGAGAGAGGGGGTGGACAGAGAGAGAGAGGGGGTGGACAGAGAGAGAGAGGGGGTGGACAGAGAGAGAGAGAGAGGGGGTGGACAGAGAGAGAGGGGGTGGACAGAGAGAGAGGGGGTGGGTGGACAGAGAGAGAGGGGGTGGACAGAGAGAGAGGGGTGTGGAGACAGAGAGAGAGAGGGGGTGGACAGAGAGAGGGGGTGGACAGAGAGAGAGGGGGTGGACAGAGAGAGAGGGGGTGGACAGAGAGAGGGGGTGGACAGAGAGAGAGGGGGTGGACAGAGAGAGAGGGGGGTGGACAGAGAGAGAGGGGTGGACAGAGAGAGAGAGAGGGGGGTGGACAGAGAGAGAGAGGGGGGTGGACAGAGAGAGAGAGGGGTTGGACAGAGAGAGAGGGGTGGACAGAGAGAGAGGGGGTGGACAGAGAGAGAGGGGGGTGGATAGAGAGAGAGAGAGGGGGGTGGACAGAGAGAGAGAGGGGGGTGGACAGAGAGAGAGAGGGGGGTGGACAGAGAGAGAGAGAGAGGGGGTGGACAGAGAGAGAGAGAGGGGGTGGACAGAGAGAGAGAGAGGGGGGTGGACAGAGAGAGAGAGGGGGGGTGGACAGAGAGAGAGAGAGGGGTGGACTGAGAGAGAGAGAGAGGGGTGGACAGAGAGAGAGAGAGAGAGAGGTGGAAAGAGAGAGAGGGGGAGAGAGAGAGAGAATCACCCACATTGGAAACAAAGAACGCACTCTAAACTCACTTGATTCCTGCACCCTTGTGTCCTTGCAAACGCACCGGACGGTCCCCTTCCTCTCTCTCAGTCTTGTGTTTGTGTGACGTTTATTTAAAGTTTGATGTACCCTCCGATCTATTACGACCCCGACCCCCCTCCCTAGCGCTCCCCCCTCCGCGACACCATCCCATCGCCCTTTGAACCCTTTCACCCCGCCTATCTCCCAATGGGTGAAACCTCATGTGTTTTTTCTGTTGTTATTTTTGGGTGATTGAAGACGATTCCATTGGAAGTGGGGGAAACAAGGTGCTACATGGAGAGGGCCATCGTAGAGAATTCATCGATCATACAATTTGTACTCCTTATGATGACCCCCCCTCCCTTCCATCACCTGACACCAATCAAAATATTAATCCTGATTTGTTTATTATTATTATCCTCGGTTCCCCACCTTTTAGTCGACATACCCCCCCTCCCGTGTGACACCGGGTGCTAGGCGGACACGTCAACGAATACCGGCACCTTCTCTATCTCTCCTCCCCCCTCCCCTGCTTTAGCAGACGTCAAGTGAGTTCAATGGCGGGTTCAGTGTCGGTGTGGACGAGTTCGATTAACTCTTGACCGACTCCCAAAAGAAGATTCGATACTTGAATTATTAACTTACTCCGATACTTGAATTATTAACTTACAACGATACTCACGAAGAAAAAACATTCCTGGTCGATCTGTAGATAGTTGACTGTACTTGACCTGTAATTACAACTACATCGCTACAGTACTGTACTTGTGTGTAGATCTGTACATAGTTGACTGTACTTGACCTGTAATTACAACTACATCGCTACAGTACTGTACTTGTGTGTAGATCTGTACATAGTTGACTGTACTTGACCTGTAAATACAACTACATCGCTACAGTACTGTACTTGTGTGTAGATCTGTACATAGTTGACTGTACTTGACCTGTAATTACAACTACATCGCTACAGTACTGTACTTGTGTGTAGATCTGTACATAGTTGACTGTACTTGACCTGTAATTACAACTACATCGCTACAGTACTTTACTTGTGTGTAGATCTGTACATAGTTGACTGTACTTGACCTGTAATTACAAGCACATCGCTACAGTACTCTACTTTTGTTTCTATTACATTTGTGGAATGATACCACTTGTATTTCAATTACATTGGTGCATTATTTTATGTCTAAAACATCGGTGTAGTACTTGACTAGATAACAAAAGACTCTCCCAACGGTGGGTCACTGAGGGTCAGGGAGGGTAACGGAGGGTCACTCACAGTCACTGGTTATGTGGCTGACGCCCCTCTCGATCAGCCCAAAGGACATCCTATATGGCGAGCTTGCCACTGGGCATCGCCCCGTTAGTCACCCGCAACTGCGATTCAAGGATGTTTGCAAACGCGACCTCAAATTGACATCAGCCTTGACAATTGGGAACAGCTCGCCGTCGACCGGAGCGGGTGGCGACAGGTCGTTCATAAAGGCATCCTTAATGCTGAACAACTACGCAACCAACAGCTGGAAATAAAAAGACAAAAAAGGAAGATTACACAGCAGAAACAGGCCCACAACCCTACATCCAGCTTCAACTGTGGTCACTGCGGTAGAGTCTGTCGATCCTGGATCGGTCTGCTGAGCCATTCCTAATCCTGCCCTCAAAAATACGACTGATGACTAACCTAGAGCGCTACCATCATCTTCCGAGATGGACGGATGCCTACTATATATATATATATATATACACGACATTTATGTATATATATAAATACGATAATTGTAGCATAGAGCGAAATGACGCTATTTAGAAAGGATGATAGTCTCTACTATATTAAGGGTGATAGCTTAACTTAATGGAGGGTGACTAATCACTAAAAACATTGCTAGCCTGTATTAAAAGTGTATTCACTGCGATAAATTTTACATAAAAAAGACAAGTTAGATACAAATGGTACAAAGCACAAGCATATCAAGTTATTCCCGTCTTTTGACTGGATTTTGATTTTTCATTTCGCATGTGCATAGCTACAGCTGCGCTTTCGCAAGAGTTTAGATTTAATAAGTACAGAAAGGTTGTTTTTTAATGCACACTCTATGACACTTCTCACATGTACTAATACACTTCTCCCATGTGCTAATACACTTCTCACATGCGCTAATACACTTCTCCCATGTGCTAATACACTTCTCACATGTGCTAATACACTTATCACATATGCTAATGCACCTCTCAGATGTGCTAATGCACTTCTCACATATGCTAATACACTTCTCACATATGCTAATACACTTCTCACATGTGCTAATGCACCTATCACATATGCTAATACACTTCTCACATATGATAATACACTTCTCACATGTACTAATGCACTTCTCACATATGCTAATACACTTCTCACATATGCTAATACACTTATCACATATGCTAATACACTTCTCACATATGCTAATACACTTCTCACATGTGCTAATGCACCTCTCACATATGCTAATACACTTCTCACATATGCTAATACACTTCTCATATGTGCTTTGACACTTCTCACATGTGCTAATACACTTCTCACATATGCTAATGCACTTCTCACATATGCTAATACACTTCTCACATATGCTAATACACTTCTCACATGTGCTAATACACTTATCACATATGCTAATGCACCTCTCAGATGTGCTAATGCACTTCTCACATATGCTAATACACTTATCACATATGCTAATACACTTCTCACATATGCTAATACACTTCTCACATGTGCTAATGCACCTCTCACATATGCTAATACACTTCTCACATATGCTAATACACTTCTCATATATGCTAATACACTTCTCACATATGCTAATACACTTCTCACATATGCTAATGCACTTCTCACATATGCTAATACACTTCTCACATATGCTAATACACTTCTCACATGTGCTAATACACTTATCACATATGCTAATGCACCTCTCAGATGTGCTAATTCACTTCTCACATATGCTAATACACTTCTCACATATGCTAATACACTTTTCACATGTGCTAATACACTTCTCACATGTACTAATACACTTCTCACATATGCTAATACACTTCTCACATGTGCTAATACACTTCTCACATATGCTAATGCACTTCTCACATATGCTAATACACTTCTCACATATGCTAATACACTTCTCACATGAGCTAATTCACTTATCACATATGCTAATGCACCTCTCAGATGTGCTAATGCACTTCTCACATATGCTAATACACTTCTCACATATGCTAATACACTTTTCACATGTGTTAATACACTTCTCACATGTGCTAATACACTTCTCACATATGCTAATACACTTCTCACATGTGCTAATACACTTCTCACATATGCTAATACACTTATCACATATGCTAATACACTTCTCACATATGCTAATACACTTCTCACAAGTGCTAATGCACTTCTCACATATGCTAATACACTTCTCACATATGCTAATACACTTCTCACATATGCTAATACACTTCTCACATGTGCTAATGCACCTCTCACATATGCTAATACACTTCTCACATATGCTAATACACTTCTCATATGTGCTTTGACACTTCCCACATGTGCTAATACACTTCTCATATGTGCTATGACACATCTCACATGTGTTATGACACTTCCCACATGTGCTAATACACTTCTTACATGTGCTAATACACATCTCACATGTGTTATGACACTTCCCACATGTGCTAATACACTTCTCGCATGCACTTTGACACTCCTTACATGTGTTAATACACTTCTCACATGTGTTATGACACATATTCACTAAAATATGTACATACATGTAATGTAATAATCCTCTCCCCCCCCCCCCCCCCGGTGGTACACTATGGACAGGGAATGCCATAGACAGGTGTGCTGAAAGTAGTGACTTTGTGACGTAGCAGTTTTTGTGATGAAGCCGGCAGTGAAGAACAATGGCCGTTGGATTTAGTGGTCGACAGTCCCACGACTATCCGTCCCCAAGTGAACCCAGGTGTTATTCATGTGAGGGTTGACATCAATACAATTGAACACACTCTTACTGATTGCTCTGGTCCAGAAGTATACTAAAAGTAAAAAAAAAAAACGTTGCTGCCTTCCCCATGGCTCTAATTATCTACCAGGCATATATTTAGAGAAGTCTAGTCTACCAGGCATATATTTAGAGAAGTCTAGTCTACCAAGCATATATTTAGAGAAGTCTAGTCTACCAGGCATATATTTAGAGAAGTCTAGTCTACCAGGCATATATTTAGAGAAGTCTAGTCTACCAGGCATATATTTAGAGAAGTCTAGTCTACCAGGCATATATTTAGAGAAGTCTAGTCTACCAGGTATATATTTAGAGAAGTCTAGTTTACCAGGCATATATTTAGAGAAGTCTAGTCTAAAAATGCACTGAAATGTTTTTTTTTTTAATACTGCAGCCAGACTGGAAGATAACTAAAAAGCTTATTTGGAAAAAACAACAAAAATGAAGCCATAAAGAAACATTCCAGAAAGTCCTTGAGTTAAACTTGTATGTACTTGCACTTAAACTTCTCAGGCGAATATCGAGGTATCGATGCCGCGCTATTGCAGCGATGTTGTTTTTTCTGTTAACATTTTTTTTATTTTCGATACTAATTAAATTCCTCGATCCGTTTCGGGAAAAGCACACAAGTTCAGATTTCAGATCGTATTCGATATAGTCCGTGTTGACCCCGTTCTCTGTTGTCGGCAGTGAAGGGTCATCTCAGTATATGTCAGCCGTTAAGTTGAGCTCATGGTATCAAAAAAAAAACGTATGTCTGGCGTGATTCTAGGTATAATATATTACATTATTTTTTTTTATTATTTTAAGGAATTGAATAAAGAAAAACAAAAGTAACAGTTTACAAGCGTGTTATCTATCTATCTATCTATCTATCTATCTATCTATCTATCTATCTATCTATCTATCTATCTATCTATCTATCTATCTATCTATCTATCTATCTATCTATCTATCTATCTATCTATCTATCTATCTATCTATCTGGTTAACTATATAGATATCAGTTTACAAGCGTGTTATCTATCTATCTATCTATCTATCTATCTATCTATCTATCTATCTATCTGGTTAACTATATATATCAGTTTACAAGCGTGTTATCTATCTATCTATCAAGTAATATATATATATATATATATATATATATATATTAGTGATAGGCCTATTTAACGGTATTAGGAATCAGATTTATGATCCGGTTGATTTGTATATAATCTACCCTCCCCCCTTATTTTTCGAGCACTGGATACAGCCTGTTCTATATATTGGAATCTGATTGAAGATGGAGAAAAGAATCGGTCATCAAAATCTGTAAAACTTCAATTAAATTTGATGCAAGTAGTGTCTATGAAGGGCGCTTTTGTCTAAGGTCCCCAAAGGTACGGCCCTGGCTAGACGTTTGGGCGCTAATATTCTGTGAAAACAAAAGTGCACTGCACTTAAATGTGCTGTTCCATTAATCACTCCCCACCCTCCACATTAACTTTTCAACTTTATTTATAAATAGACTTCATTATAAATCTTCTCGAAAGAAGATAAAAATGTGTTTCAAAACTATTTTCTCAGTTTTTATTTTAGCTATACATGTGGCAGAACCTAAATATTTTTAACCTGTTGAACTACACTCCCAATGCTATTTACATAAATTAATCTTGTTTCTCTCTCTCTCGGTCTTTCTCTCTCTCTCTCTCTCGGTCTTTCTCTCTCTCTCTCTCTCTTTCTCTCTCTCTCTCTCTCTCCCCCTTCTCTCTCTCTCTCTCTCTCTCTCTCTCTCTCTCTCTCTCTCTCTTTTTCCATCTCTATTTTTTTTTCTTTCGGTCGAGAGTTGGCAGTTCCCACTGGTTGTTAGGGACGCCTGACCCTAACATACGGGGTATCTCCATATATCAAACAAGCCTTGCTCGGGGTTATATGGGTCCGCATGTGCTCTTCAGTGCTCTCCGTCAACCTCTTCTGTTTTGCTTTCCCTATTTGACCCTCCTAAACTCATCCTTACCCCCACGCCCTCCCTCCTAACCAGCGGCCATCACTCTCACCAGTGTCTGCCGTTACGATTGATATGCTAATAGAAACAAGTATTTTCTTCTTTACACCTAGTACGCAACCCATGTTTGACCTCACACGCACAACAAGGAAACAAGATTTATCTTCCCCCTGGCCCCATGTCTCGCTCATAAACAAGTCAATCCAGTTGGCGGTGGGGGTTATTCTGTTATCATAAACTTTGAACTCACCTTTGACCCGGGATTACTGTCAGAACGTCTAGAGCTCTTTAACTTTTTAAGTGTGTGTGTGTGTAATGCCCTCTATACGCCACTCTTTGTGTGCTTCTCTATGTCAGTCTTTGTGTGCTTCTATACGTCACTCTTTGTGTGCTTCTATACGTCACTCTTTGTGTGCTTCTATACGTCACTCTTTGTGTGCTTCTATACGTCACTCTTTGTGTGCTTCTCTATTGCAATATCCTCTGTCCATCAGCGTTCCCGTTGCTCTCTGTCTATGGTAACACACCATATAACGAAAGTAATACGTTTCAAATAGATCTGAGAAATATGTAAATGATATTATAAAACTTAGTTATTGCGATGACGATAATAATAAAATTATTTCTCATAAATCATCTCTTAAAAAACTAGAAGTAACAGAAATAATATTAGAGAATTGAATAATTAGCTAGGAAACTATAATAAGAATTACTTATTGAAAAGAAAAAGAAAATTGCATTAGTAAAAAAATGTACTCCGAAAATTATGAATGTATGATGCCCTTGTACTAGCTAGCTAGACAGATAGATACGTTACGTACTAATAGTCTAATACCACCAGTCATCGTTACGTACTAATACCACCAGTCATCGTTACGTACTAATACCACCAGTTATCGTTACGTACTAATACCACCAGTTATCGTTACGTACTAATACCACCAGTCATCGTTACGTACTAATACCACCAGTTATCGTTACGTACTAATACCACCAATCATCGTTACGTACTAATACCACCAGTTATCGTTACGTACTAATACCACCAGTCATCGTTACGTACTAATACCACCAATCATCGTTACGTACTAATACCACCATCATAGACTGCACCCAATACCCCACCTTCCGATCTCTGTATTGTAGATCTTAAAAAAAAAATTCTCACTGTCATTTCTGCTGGCGACGTCGATTAGCACATCCAGGCGGTGTTAGCGTTCGAAAGGTGCACCAAGATAATTTCTTTCTTGTACTCGGTGAAACTGAATTTTTTTTCTCCCTCCCCACCTTTATTTTCTTCGTATTAGTTCAACAAATATACAGATTGTTTTTATGGGGTATGAACAAGTTTAAGTATTTTGTACTTTTTATTGGCTGGCTGGGTGTGCTTGGGGGGGTGTGCTTGGGGGGAGGAGGGGGTCGTTGAGGGCTGTCTGTAATCCGATCGGTTTTGTGATTGGGGGGGGGGGGGGATCTGTGTCTCTGTGAAGGGGGAATGTGGGGGCGGCTATGTAATCACGTGACTGGCAAAAGCCAGGCAGGGCTACCAATGTGGATGTTTCCAGAATAATTTATTTAGTTGAGCTATAATACAATGCTATCAAATAATAGATATGGTTTATTTGACTTTGTCATTTAGATATTAAAATTAAATTTGATGATTCACGAGAAAGATAACTCATGTATTCAGTTGAGCCAATTATATTTGGACAAAATACAGACGGATACCAACGTTTTGACTATAAAGAAAATATACAAAAGTATAACATAGAAGAATACAAAAACATTTAAAATTACATGGGTTACATAATTTACATTTAGCGTTTAATCTTTGCCTTCCACCCCCTTACCTTCCACATTTAAATCTTACATTTAGTAGACAAACCTAATGTAAGATTTGGTGTAATTCAACCTTTGTTGTCAAATGTCAATTTATTACTTCCCTTGCCATAGAGCAAATGTAAGAGTGTAACAGACAACTATATTAAATAAGATCAATTGATCCATATGAGGAGACCTAAATAACGCCATTAAATCAGTCTATACATCTGGGCAGCCATTTCCCGATTCATCACTCGTGATTCCGAACCACGAAGTTTGCACCGAGTCACCGAGTCTGTTGGCGAGAGAGAGAGAGAGAAAGAGAGAGAGAGAGGGGAGGCTGCGACGGTTGATGCAGGAGGTGTTGACTGAATGGCGGCGCCAAGAAAAGATGTTTGGTGGGGTCACTCGGTACAGTGCACGGTGCAGGACATTCTCGTAATAAAAAAAGAATTGTTCGAACAGACACCTGCTTTTATTTATTTAAAAAGGATCTATCCGTGTCCTCTCTCTTTTACTTCGTTAACCTTTCATGTAACGGTTTTGGCTTTCTAGCCGCTTTCCCTTCATTGGGGAGTTGCGGGCATTTATCGGTTCAGACAGATGTGTGGTTGGGGAGGGGGGTAAAGGTTAGTGCAAAACTATAAACCAGAGTATATTGATGGACACGACATATCGGATAATACTGACAAAAAAATGACGCAAGAGGTGGGAGGAGGGGGGGGGTGGAATTAAATTATTTACAGCAGACTTTTGACTATCCGGCCTTATGTTAAAAGATGAACGTGCCGGATAGATAACACAAAAAAACCGGAAAGGAAGGAGTGTTTTTTTTTGTCTTCCCAACCATTTTTTTTTAACTAGGCCCGATGGTTAACTAGGCCCGATGGTTAACTAGGCCCGATGGTTAACTAGGCCTGATGGTTACTAGGCCCGATGGTTAACTAGGCCCGATGGTTAACTAGGCCTGATGGTTACTAGGCCCGATGGTTTACTAGGCCCGATGGTTAACTAGGCCTGATGGTTAACTAGGCCTGATGGTTAACTAGGCCTGATGGTTAACTAGGCCTGATGGTTAACTAGGCCCGATGGTTAACTAGGCCTGATGGTTAACTAGGCCCGATGGTTAACTAGGCCTGATGGTTAACTAGGCCCGACTGTTAACTAGGCCAGATGGTACTAGGCCTGATGGTTAACTAGGCCCGATGGTTAACTAGGTCTGATGGTTAACTAGGCCTGATGGTTAACTAGGCCCGATGGTTAACTAGGCCTGATGGTTAACTAGGCCCGATGGTTAACTAGGCCTGATGGTTAACTAGGCCCGATGGTTAACTAGGGCTGATAGTATAAAGTCAGAATAATCTCGAGCCGAATAGTACAGTACATGTATTTGACAAAAAAAAAAGGTTATAATCAGAATTGTTGTGAGATTAGCGAAGTATGAGTACTACATAATTGTTGTGAGATTAGCGAAGTATGAGTGCTACAGCTGACAGCATTACGGTATAATACAATGTAACAACCTTAACAGAGATGAAACTAGATTGTGACTATAAAGACCCCCGCTGACAACGGGGCCCATTCCAGAACTAAACTATATTAAACCTGTAGCTGTAGGGCCCCCTAATGGTACTGCCTTGGGGCCCCTGTTGGTACTGCTTTGGACCCCTTAATGACTGTAATAGTATCTGCCTAAGACCCCCAAAAGAATGGCTCTGGTTATACAAGTTGGACCCTTGGCAAGTGTCTGAGCAAGCCGCTATGCCTGGTCCTACCCGTAATACTATGTTGAGGGGGTTGTGTTAGAATCCATGTCATGTAACACTATGTTGAGGGATGTAGTTTAGAATCCATGTCATGTAACGCTAATGTTGAGGGTTGTGTTAGAATCCATGTCATGTAACACTATGTTGAGGTTTTTGTTAGAATCCATGTCATGTAATAAATACTATGTTGAGGGTTGGGTTAGAATCCATGTTAAC
>JAGDYQ010000037.1:3248091-3395591 GCA_021962125.1 Bulinus truncatus | reverse complement strand
AACAGGCCTACTTAAAATAACTAAATGAATTATTTTTTTTAATTGGGAAAAAAAAAAGCTTCACCGTAATTTATTTCTGTTAATGTAGGATGGTCTTTAAATTTCTTGAAGCAGTTGAATGTTGTGGTTATTGGCACCATGGTATGGATCGGTAGAGTGTTAGCTTTTCTTCCGACTGGCTTAAACCATTAGGCTATAATATATTGTTTCTTCAAAAAGAAGTCCCAGTTTCAGTACCAGTTTCATTACACCAATCCAAAATTTTTTGGCTTGAAAAATCTGCAAAGGAAATATTTAATTTTTCAGAGTTGCCAGAACAAAATTGAAATATATTAACATAAATGCAAGTGTTAGTAAATTTAGTAGAAACTTTCATTCTAAAGGGTGGGGGGGAGAGAAATAAATTACTTAATGATAATATTTGTAAAACAAAAATGGGTTACTTACCATGTTTATATTGAATAAAACAAAAATACTCCCCCTCCCTTACAATGTAGCCAATGACTAGTGTGTCTCCCCAGACCAGTTAAAAACAGGAGCCATGATCAAACACCAACAGCATCTGTCATCAGACCATCATTTGTGCTCATCTGGCAGAGAACATGTTTAAAATTAATGGTAGGCTGGCTAACACGCCCACTTAATATAACAAAATGAAATTTTAGTTTGATTGAAAAAAATGCTTCACCGTAAACTATTTCTGTTAATGTAGGATGGTCTTTAAATTTCTTGTACCGGTTGAATGCTGTGGTTATTGGCACCATGGCATGGATCAGTAGAGTGTTAGCTTTACTTCCAACTGGCCTATACCCATTATAATATATTGTTTCTTCAAAGCGAAATCCCAGTTTCAGTACCAGTTACATTACACCAATCCAAAATTTTTTGGCTTGAAAAATCTGCAAAGGAAATATTTAATTTTTCAGAGTTGCCGAAACAAAATTGTAACATATTAACATCAATGCAAGTGTTAGTAATTTTAGTAGAAATTTTAATTGTAAAGGGTGGATGGGGGGCAGTGAAATTAATTACTTAATGATAATATTTGTAAAACAAAAATGGGTTACTTACCATGTTTATATTGAATAAAACAAAAATACTCCCCCTCCCTTACAATGTAGCCAATGGCTAGTGTGTCTCCCCAGACCAGTTAAAAACAGGAGCCATGACCAAACACCAAAAGCATCTGTCATCAGACCATCATTTGTGCTCATCTAGCAGAGAACATGTTTAAAATTAATGGTAGGCTGGCTAACAGGCCCACTTAATATAACTAAATGAATTTTTTTTAAATGGAAAAAAAAAAGCTTCACCGTAAACAATTTCTGTTAATGTTGGATGGTCTTTATATTTCTTCTACCAGTTGAATGCTGTGGTTATTGGCACCATGGCATGGATCGGTGGAGTGTTAGCTTTTCTTCCAACTGGCTAATACCCATTATAATATATTGTTTCTTCAAAGCGAAGTCCCAGTTTCAGTACAAGTTTCATTACACCAATCCAAAATTTTTTGGCTTGAAAAATCTGGAAAGGAAATATTTATTTGTTCAGAGTTGCCAAAACAAAATTGTAACATATTAACTTAAATGCAAGTGTTAGTAATTTTAGTAGAAATTTTAATTCTAAAGGGGGGGGGGGAGAAATACATTATTTAATGAAAATATGTGTGAAACAAAAATGGGTTACTTACCATGTTTATATTGAATAAAATAAAAATACTTCCCCTTCCTTACAATGTAGCTAAGAGCAAGTGTGGCTGCCTAGACCAGTTATGACCAGAAGCTATGACCAAACACCAAAAGCATCTGTCATCAGACCATCATTTGGGCTAATCTGGCAGAGAACATGTTTAAAATTAATAGTAGGCTGGCTAACAGGCCACTTAATATAACTAAATAATTTTTTTTTTAATGGGAAAAAAAAAAGCTTCACCATAAACTATTTCTGTTAATGTAGGATGGTCTTTAAATTTCTTGTACCAGTTGAATGCTGTGGTTATTGGCACCATGGCATGGATCGGTAGAGTGTTAGCTTTTCTTCCGACTGGCTAATACCCATTATAATATATTGTTTCTTCAAAAAGAAGTCCCAGTCTCAGTACCAGTTACATTATTACACCCATCCAAAATTTTTTGGCTTGAAAAATCTGCAAAGGAAATATTTAATTTTTCAGAGTTGCCAGAACAAAATTGTAACATATTAACATTAAATGCAAGCATTAGTAATTTTAGTAGAATCTTTCATTCTAAAGGGTGGGTGGGGGGAGAGAAATAAATTATTTAATGAGAATATTTGTAAAACAAAAATGGGTTACTTTTACTATTTTTTTAGTGTTGTCAGTACCAAAATTTAAAAACTTAACATGAATGCAAAGGTTAGTCCTGGTAGTAGAAGGGGTATTCATTGAATAAAAACGAAAATACTCCCCATTGCTTACAATGTAGACAAGGGCTAATGTGTCTAGCCAGTCCAATCTTTTGTTTCCAATATCAAGTGTCATTTAAAAAATGTTTTTATTGTTTATGTTTTTATTGGTTATATTTTTAACCACTGCTACCAAATTAGTTATTTATTTATGTCTTGTCTCGGCTAATTATTTTAAATTATCATCAAATGTTATTTTTATTTTTCATGTTCACTTATAAATCACAAGATTTTTGGATGGTCTTGGCTCATTTATTAATATATAAATCCACAAGATGAACAGTGAATAAAAGTATAAATACAGATTTACAAATAACAGAAATTTACAATATAAATACACTTAAATACACTAATCTTTATTTAACATCTCAACTGCTTAATATCACACTCTAACCTTCCAGCTCTTTTATTCACATAACATTGTACAACACAACTTTTTCCTTAGCTGCCTTAGCACTCACTGTCCCTTATTCTTACTACTTTACCACTGGTCAGCATTTTTACTAGTCCTCATTTTCTCCACCTCTAGCACACTTTTTCATACTGAACACAAACTCACAACATGCACTGACCAAATATTATAACTGAGTTATGATAGCTATAAGTAGTGAATGTAACAAAAAAGTTTCTAAAATTACAAGAAATAATAAAAAAGAAAACTTTTTTTTGGTTCTTATAACAATTACGCTGATTCCCACAGAGTTTTAACTTGTCCAATACTTAGAATAGACTTTTGGACTATTGGATCTTTAACCTCTTTCCAATATTTCCTTTCCTGTATACCTGAAATTGCATGGTTCACTATTTAAAGGGGTTATCGGCCTTGACCGTCTGATTTTATTTAAACATGTTTATATTTGTGTAAAATAACAAGTATGCTTATTCTATTATGATATGGTATTAATGAATCTTAAAGGATTTTAAAAGTCGCCCGTACTTTTAAGTTGTGAAACGATAGACTGATATTGTAATTATTCAACTGATAGTCTGACCTTATTGTTAAAACATACAACTTTTTGTTTAAATTTCTTAATAAATAAATCTCAAATAAGCTCATTAGTCTCAATAAACATTTGTTAAAAGCATTCACTTCAAATAACGGATAAATTGATTTAAAACTTATTTATTGTTATGCACGAAGTAACTATACTGTAATCGACGCAAAATAAAATGCATTGCTGTTGTATACACATAAAATGAGAAAGCAGACATTGCACACTTACCTGGGAGTAGTTTGTTCTGTGTGCCATCCCTAATGGTATCAAACCAATTCAAGTTGTACATTTGTAATCCGATAGAAAAAAAATGCAAGAATATGCACGCACACAACATAGACCACACAGCTGAACAATTGAAACGTGTGCCGTAAACTGGACACTGGGCCTACTATAGGGCAGGTTTTGTTTTGTAATGTTACTTTTCCTCATCTGATTTGGCTGAGAGTCAATGTTTGAAGTTTGACATAACTTAACATCGTGAACATAAATAGCACACCTGGACACAAATAACACACTGGACACATCTCTGACCACACAACCAACTGTAGAAATATTGTGTGAACTGGCGGGCACGTAGCCTTATAGAATACAACTAGAAGACAGATTTTTTAAAGTTTTATTCGCCATATTGGACTGCTGTACTATTGAAGAATTGTGAGTGGGTGAGTTCGAGAGCAATTGTGTGAGTAAGAGAGCACGTGGGTGAGTAACAAAGCACGTGGGTAAGTAAAATAGCACGCAGGTGAGTAGGAGATAACGTGGGTGAGTAAGAGAGCACGTGGGTGAGTAAGAGAGCACGTGGGTGATTAGGAGTGCACGTGGGCAATTGAGAAGCTCGTGGCTGGCTAAGAGATAACGTGGGTGAGTAACAAAGCACGTGGGTAAGTAAGATAGCACGCAGGTGAGTAGGAGATAACGTGGGTGAGTAAGAGAGGACTATGATGTGTAGGAGAGCACGTCGGTGAGTATGAGAGCACGTGGGCGAGTATAAGAGCACGTGGGTAAGTAAGATAGCACGCAGGTGAGTAGGAGATAACGTGGGTGAGTAAGAGAGGACTATGATGTGTAGGAGAGCACGTCGGTGAGTATGAGAGCACGTGGGCGAGTATAAGAGCACGTGGTTGTGTAACTGAGCACGTGGGTGAGTAAGAGAGCATGTGGGTGAGTAAGAGAGCACGTGGGTGAGTTTGAAAGAACGTGGGTGAGGAAGAGAGCACGTGGGTGAGTTAGAGAGAACGTGGGTACGTAATAGAGCAATAGGTGAGGAAGTGAGCACGTGGGTGAGTAGAAGAGCACGTGGGTGAGTAAGATGCACGAGGGTGTGTAAGAAAGCACGTGAGTGAGTATGAGAGCACATATGTGAGTAAGAGCATCTGGGTGAGTAAGAGAGCACTTAAGAGAGTAGTATAGCACATGGGTGTTTATGAGAGCACGTGGGTGAGTTAGTGAGCTCGTTGGTGAATGCACAAGTTTGTGAGTGTGTGAGTAAGGACGTGGATGAGTGAATGATTGCGTTTTGATTTAGTGAGCACATGTCTTTCAGATCTGGCGTGTTTTCAGATAGGTATTTTTTGAGTTTCTGCATTTTTTATACAAAATCTGGCAAAGCTGGTTCATTCATTGACTGATCACACACACCCCTCCCCATTCTCATTCAAGAATGCAAAAATCTTACGTCCGATACCACACTATTTATGTAAACAACTTTCGCCAAATTAGTTCTAGTTCAATTTTTTTTCCTGTCTTCAGTGAACTTCAAGCAACTAGAGATTGTTGTAACAGTAGACCGACGGTTGAACGAACAGTTGGAAGTCATCAAATGAAAAGTTGTATTCATTTCAAAACTGAACTATAGTTGTTAAAGAAAGGAAAAAGATACAAATTAATAATACACTTGTAATCGACATCGCCCCAAACAGCCGAACAGCCGAACGATGGATGCGGCTCTTTATTGATTTTTAAAATAACTAACTATGAATGAGTGATTTTAAAATAACTAATTATGTATGAGTGATTTTAAAATAACTAACTATGTATGAGTGATTTTAAAATAACTAACTATGTATGTGTGATTTTAAAATAACTAACTATGTATGAGTGATTTTAAAATAACTAACTATGAATGAGTGATTTTAAAATAACTAACTATGAATGAGTGATTTTAAAATAACTAACTATGTATGAGTGATTTTAAAATAACTATGTATGAGTGATTTTAAAATAACTATGTATGTGTGATTTTAAAATAACTATGTATGAGTGATTTTAAAATAATTAACTATGTATGAGTGATTTTAAAATAACTAACTATGTATGAGTGATTTGAATATAACTAACTATGTATGAGTGATTTGAATATAACTAACTATGTATGAGTGATTTGAATATAACTAACTATTTATGAGTGATTTGAATATAAGTAACTATGTATGAGTGATTTGAATATAACTAACTATTTATGAGTGATTTGAATATAAGTAACTATGTATGAGTGATTTGAATATAACTAACTATTTATGAGTGATTTGAATATAAGTAACTATGTATGAGTGATTTGAATATAACTAACTATGTATGAGTGATTTTAAAATAACTAACTATGTATGAGTGATTTTAAAATAAATATCTATATATGAGTGATTTTAAAATAAGTAACTATGTATGAGTGGTTTTTTCCCCACGGAATCTTGGGCAGAGTCGGATTAACGTTACAGTATACCTAGGACTTGTTGCCAAAATAAGATGAAAGAATACTTCAAACAAAATAACTAATCATGCCTAAAGCTTGTGCCAAAAAACAGGACTTAATAATGCAAACAAAATTACTAAGCATAACTCAAATGTGAGGTAAACATATCACAAATGTGAGGTAAACATATCACAAATGTGAGGTAAACGTATCACAAATGTGAGGTAAACATAAATGTGAGGTAAACCTATCACAAATGTGAGGTAAACATATCACAAATATGAGTTAAACATAAATGTGAGGTAAACCTATCACAAATGTCAGGTAAACCTATCACAAATGTGAGATAAACATATCACAAATGTGAGGTAATTGAGGTCGTTTTTGTTCAGGGCCTAAGAATATTAATTAGCTAACGCCTTTTTTCTAATATCGCAGCAAATTCTGAACAAATGGTGCCAAAAAGAGAAAAAAAAACTCCATTGATTCCTATGTAAAATAAAATCTGCAATATTTTATTTTAAAACTAGAAGACCACATGCAGGCTTTTAAAAAACAAGCGCAGGTTTTAATTAGAGAAAAAGAAACACCGTCGTACGGCCTTTTAAAACCTATCGCAAGAAATACCGTCGTACGACCTTTTAAAACCAATCGAAAGAAATCACGCCGTGCTACCTTTTAAACATTAGCTCATTCAAATGAACAAAGATCTTCATGATGCAGCCCAATCTGCATGCTGTGGGTTACGTACGGGTTCGACTACCGCGGTGTGTCAAGTCACCTATTTTTGCCTCCATGCCACTATGGTGGGATGAAAGTAGGGCACGTAGAAACCTTCCCATTAGTAGTTTATAGAATTCACGTAATTTCATCCTGACAGAGAGAGTTTCGCACACACACAACACATCTTACAAATTCGTAAACAGATGAATTGGTGAAAAATTAGGTTGATTTTCCTTCGATTATTTACCCCACAAAAAGAACCGACTATTTCTATTCCGATGAATCGGACCGTCCGTAGCCCCTTTCTGTTCAATAATATTACAGATGATTCACAGTCTTTTCTCTATTATGTCTACAGTTGGCATCGCCACACCTATACATTCTTCTGTTTATCGTACAACTGTTTGATATCAAATACTATTCATTTTACTTTGTTGATTATCATTTCCTTATATATTAAGCTCTTGTATTCCATTACAAAACTATGGTCTTCCAAAAATGAATAAAATTTTAATATTTCCTGCTTTGAAATTCTTTTGATTACAAAATTTCACCATGGGTATTTATACTTATGAAAACTATTTTTTCCCCAAAGGAGCCACGACTAATGGCTTGACATTTGGGGCAATTCTCATAACTGCTTGTCATGGGTCTTTATGAGCCCCCATATCTCATAACTGCTTGTCATGGGTCTTTATGAGCCCCCATTTCTGATAACTGCTTGTCATGGGTCTTTATGAGCCCCCATGTCTCATAACTGCTTGTCATGGGTCTTTATGAGACCCCATGTCTCATAACTGCTTGTCATGGGTCTTTATGAGCCCCCATGTCTCATAACTGCTTGTCATGGGTCTTTATGAGCCCCCATGTCTCATAACTGCTTGTCATGGGTCTTTATGAGCCCCCATGTCTCATAACTGCTTGTCATGGGTCTTTATGAGCCCCCATGTCTCATAACTGCTTGTCATGGGTCTTTATGAGCCCCCATGTCTCATAACTGCTTGTCATGGGTCTTTATGAGCCCCCATGTCTCATAACTGCTTGTCATGGGTCTTTATGAGCCCCCATTTCTCTGCTCGAAATAAAGAAAATTTGAAGTTAATGGCCTATAGTTATAACAATGACAAAGAGTACAACATAAGCTACAGAGCTGGGGTTGACAGAGATTTGTTTGTTTGATATTAAGGTGCAGGCCCTGATGGTTTTAGCCATCATGACTACCTGCACACCTGACCTTTAACCTCACTATGATAATGGTGCACGAAGATGGCCGTTTTTCCTATTCAATAGTTGAGCCGACCCGCATATTATCTGTTACTCCACCATACTCATTTGTTTAGAGACTCCCAACTAGACTCAATGTATAGTGTCATAGTTAGTTTATGTGTAGATCAGTTGTAAGAATGATATTTATTATTTTCGTGGTACTTCTGTTTCTTGGTAGGTGTATATATATATATATTTCAGTCTCTTCGGAGTATATGATTTAACTAACTAGACTTGAGCGTGTATAAAATTATATTGTGTGTCCACATTCATATATATATATATATATATAAAAGACGAACTACATGTAAAAAGCACTGAGTAGACTTCTATGTATACATGTACATATATTTATTTGCATATGAAGGAACTTCTTATTTGACAATGTACAATACAAAATGTGATAAAATATATTCTTACACTATCAAGGTCTCAGGTCGTCGTCTAATAATTATCGTCTGTTCTAAACTAATAATTTCACTTCCGCTACTAAGTGGCCAGATAATTAAAACCATCTCTGTGCCAACTGTAAATTCTCTAGCCTAATCTGATTATTACATATAGCATGTGGGTATTATCTGTTACTCCACCATACTCATTTGTTTAGAGACAACTAGACTCACTGTATAACATGTGGGTATTATCTGTTACTCCACCATACTCATTTGTTTAGAGACTCCCAACTAGACTCAATGTATAGCATGTGGGTATTATCTGTTACTCCAACACACTCATTTGTTTAGAGACTCCCAACTAGACTCAATGTATAGCATGTGGGTATTATCTGTTACTCCACCATACTCATTTGTTTAGAGACTCACAACTAGACTCACTGTATAGCATGTGGCTTCAAAACAGTAATGCCCAACTCACACAGGGCATCAGTTTGAACTATACATAACATTAAGATGTCAACCCCACCCTCGTCATATAAATTCAGTATAAGATCATTAAGAAGCACCAGAACAGTTTCTCAGGTAATGAATGCTTGCATGTGATAACAAAAGAAAATATTGAACTTCTCAGGTAATTCATGCATAAAACTTTGGTTTCTTTGTTTTTCTATATGGGCAGGGATTTTTTTTACAACTAAATCTGATTGGTTGAAAGTTCATCTCATTAATAGAACACAAAAACTAATCCAAATCTGTGCTTTTATTTATTTATTTATTTCATTGATATAGAAAAAACTGCCTCTGTCAGAATACATGGATTTGCTTTCCCTTGGTCTATTTTAAGTCTCTCCATGCGGGCAGCTGTATCAGCAGATTTTTGCTTCAGTTCTGGCTCCAGGGCAACATGTTCCTTCTTCATATTATCAACCAGGTCATTGGTCGAGAAAAGCTTGGTCACCCCATTGGCCACTCTTTTATGAGTTATTTTAATGACACTAAAAGAGAAACATATCTTTTGAGAAATATTTCCAGTGGTGATAGATCCAATTTTTTTTAAGAATTAGTTTAACTCTTTTTAAAAATTGCCTTATTTATTTTTTTAAAGAATTAGTTTAACTCTTTTTAAAAATTGCCTTATTTATTTTTTTAAAGAATTAGTTTAACTCTTTTTAAAAAATTGCCTTATTTATTTGTTTAAAGAATTAGTTTAACTCTTTTTTAAAAATTGCCTTATTTATTTGTTTAAAGAATTAGTTTAACTCTTTTTAAAAATTGCCTTACTTATTTTTTTAAAGAATTAGTTTAACTCTTTTAAAAAAATTGCCTTATATATTTTTTGAAGAATTAGTTTAACTCTTTTTAAAAATTGCCTTATTTATTTTTTTAAAGAATTAGTTTAACTCTTTTTAAAAAATTGCCTTATTTATTTTTTTAAAGAATTAGTTTAACTCTTTTTAAAAATTGCCTTATTTATTTTTGTAAAGAATTAGTTTAACTCTTTTTAAAAAATTGCCTTATTTGTTTGTTTAAAGAATTAGTTTAACTCTTTTTTAAAAATTGCCTTATTTATTTGTTTAAAGAATTAGTTTAACTCTTTTTAAAAATTGCCTTACTTATTTTTTTAAAGAATTAGTTTAACTCTTTTAAAAAAATTGCCTTATATATTTTTTGAAGAATTAGTTTAACTCTTTTTAAAAATTGCCTTATTTATTTTTTTAAAGAATTAGTTTAACTCTTTTTAAAAAATTGCCTTATTTATTTTTTTAAAGAATTAGTTTAACTCTTTTTAAAAATTGCCTTATTTATTTTTGTAAAGAATTAGTTTAACTCTTTTTTAAAAATTGCCTTATTTGTTTGTTTAAAGAATTAGTTTAACTCTTTTTTAAAAATTGCCTTATTTATTTGTTTAAAGAATTCGTTTAACTCTTTTCAAAAATTGCTTTAATTATTTTTTTAAAGAATTAGTTTAACTCTTTTTAAAAAATTGCCTTATTTATTTTTGTAAAGAATTAGTTTAACTCTTTTTAAAAAATTTCCTTATTTATTTTTTTAAAGAATTAGTTTAACTCTTTTTAAAAAATTGCCTTATTTATTTGTTTAAAGAATTAGTTTAACTCTTTTTAAAAATTGCCTTACTTATTTTTTTAAAGAATTAGTTTAACTCTTTTAAAAAAATTGCCTTATATATTTTTTGAAGAATTAGTTTAACTCTTTTTAAAAATTGCCTTATTTATTTTTTTAAAGAATTAGTTTAACTCTTTTTAAAAATTGCCTTATTTATTTTTGTAAAGAATTACTTTAACTCTTTTTAAAAAATTGCCTTATTTGTTTGTTTAAAGAATTAGTTTAACTCTTTTTTTAAAAATTGCCTTATTTATTTGTTTAAAGAATTCGTTTAACTCTTTTCAAAAATTGCCTTAATTATTTTTTTAAAGAATTAGTTTAACTCTTTTTAAAAAATTGCCTTATTTATTTTTGTAAAGAATTAGTTTAACTCTTTTTAAAAAATTTCCTTATTTATTTTTTTAAAGAATTAGTTTAACTCTTTTTAAAAAATTGCCTTATTTATTTGTTTAAAGAATTAGTTTAACTCTTTTTAAAAATTGCCTTATTTATTTTTTTAAAGAATTAGTTTAACCCTTTTTAAAAATTGTCTTATTTATTTTTTAAAGAATTAGTTTAACTCTTATTTAAAAATTGCCTTATTTATTTGTTTAAAGAATTAGTTTAACTCTTTTTAAAAATTGCCTTATTTATTTTTGTAAAGAATTAGTTTAACTCTTTTTAAAAAATTGCCTTATTTGTTTGTTTAAAGAATTAGTTTAACTCTTTTTTAAAAATTGCCTTATTTATTTGTTTAAAGAATTCGTTTAACTCTTTTTAAAAAATTGCCTTATTTATTTTTTTAAAGAATTAGTTTAACTCTTTTTAAAAAATTGCCTTATTTATTTTTTTAAACCTGTCAAAATAAAAAAATTAATAGTATGGAATATTTTGGCTTATGTTTCACTTTAACAGTACCCTTGAAAGAAAATGCATACATTTTAAAGTTATTTCTACATACATTCCAATGGGGACAGATAGACATGTGGCAAAACTCTCAATTGTCGACCTGGGAGTCCCTGGTTCGATCTTCTGTGAGGATCGATGGATTTTCAGGTCATGGTTCAAGTTCCTGCTATATATCCTGTGTGCCTTCATGACCATTGCACTATCCATCCCATTATTGGTTTAAAGGATCTAAGAGATTTCATCTCATCCTAACATGGACTTCACATACATACATTCCACCCAGAGGAATCAAAGCTCAGCACATTGATTAAATACTCTAGAAATGTCATTATTAAATTGGTCTTAATTTTGAATCTAAATTGGCTGATGTATCTTTCATAATTTGAGTGTAACACCCATATAAATTGGTGGGAACACAAAACATGACGAGATATTATGACAGATTGAAATGAGGATACACATAAATAAATAAGACATGACGAGATATTATGACAGATTGAAATATCGTCACAAGGTTTTACAGGAAGGGACTACTTACTGATATTTGCCACAGTCTATGCTACAAATGAGAGAAGAATTTAATTTTTAAGTCCTAAACAAGAAAACTTGTAAAGGTTTGATTGGAGAAAAATGTGAAGATTAAACAATGGTCTTTGATTCAAAAAGTCAAACCACTTATTACTTTTTCTTTTCCTGAACCATCCAGATATACAGGTTTATAACCTCTAGGTACATGTAACAGGTTGGTGTGGTGTAGTACCGACGCTTCAGCTCAGTGAACAATCTATCTGCCATTTCTGAGACAAGAATCTTAACAAACATCTTGCTGACATATCCAGTCAATGAAATATAATAGGACTTAAATATGCCATTTATTTATTTATTTATATATATATTTTATATATATATTTGTGTGTGTATATATATATATATATGTGTATATATATATATATATGTGTGTATGTGTATACATTTACCACGGGACATTAGTATTTCCTTGTAAGGTAATTATATTGAATTTGAGCAAGTAGATTTTTACACATACCTCTCAAATTTTTTCCAAGAATAATTATATTTTTTATATACAGCACATGCTTTACAACACTATATCAGTTACTTCAGCAGGATTTAGTGTAAGCATGATCTTAATAATAATAATACTGTGAGCATTTTGCTAATGATTTCTCTCAAACTTACCTTCACTTCATCAGTACATCCTTGAGTGATTGGCTAAAAGAATTACTGTGCAACCCCTAGAAGAGTTTCTTTTGGCCATTCTATGAACTAATCACTGGTGCAGCAGTTAACTTCAGAAGGGTTGGCCATTCTATGAACTTATCACTGGTGCAGCAGTTAACTTCAGAAGGGTTGGCCATTCTATGAACTTATCACTGGTGCAGTAGTTAACTTCAGAAGGGAACATGTGACACTGAGACCTGAAAAAAGAACCAACTGTTGACATGCAGAGTGAAGATTGTTTCTGCAGGTTAAATATAGGAATAATTGGGTGTAAATAATTGTTCCTGCAGGTTAAATATAGAAATAATTGGGTGTAAATAATTGTTCCTGCAGATTAAATATAGAAATAATTGGGTGTAAATAATTGTTCCTGCAGGTTAAATATAGAAATAATTGGGTGTAAATAATTGTTCCTGCAGGTTAAATATAGAAATAATTGGGTGTAAATGATTGTTCCTGCAGGTTAAATATGGAAATAATTGGGTGTAAATAATTGTTCCTGCAGGTTAAATATGGAAATAATTGGGTGTAAATAATTGTTCCTGCAGGTTAAATAGGGAAATAATTGGGTGTAAATAATTGTTCCTGCAGGTTAAATATAGAAATAATTGGGTGTAAATAATTGTTCCTGCAGGTTAAATATAGAAATAATTGGGTGTAAATGATTGTTCCTGCAGGTTAAATATGGAAATAATTGGGTGTAAATAATTGTTCCTGCAGATTAAATATGGAAATAATTGGGTGTAAATAATTGTTCATGGAGGTTAAATATAGAAATAATTGGGTGTAAATAATTGTTCCTGCAGGTTAAATATGGAAATAATTGGGTGTAAATAATTGTTCCTGCAGGTTAAATATGGAAATAATTGGGTGTAAATAATTGTTCCTGCAGGTTAAATATGGAAATAATTGGGTGTAAATAATTGTTCCTGCAGGTTAAATATAGAAATAATTGGGTGTAAATGATTGTTCCTGCAGGTTAAATATGGAAATAATTGGGTGTAAATAATTGTTCCTGCAGGTTAAATATAGAAATAATTGGGTATAAATAATTGTTCCTGCAGGTTAAATATGGAAATAATTGGGTGTAAATGATTGTTCCTGCAGGTTAAATATGGAAATAATTGGGTGTAAATAATTGTTCCTGCAGGTTAAATATGGAAATAATTGGGTGTAAATAATTGTTCATGGAGGTTAAATATAGAAATAATTGGGTGTAAATGATTGTTCCTGCAGGTTAAATATGGAAATAATTGGGTGTAAATAATTGTTCCTGCAGGTTAAATATGGAAATAATTGGGTGTAAATAATTGTTCCTGCAGGTTAAATATGGAAATAATTGGGTGTAAATAATTGTTCCTGCAGGTTAAATATAGAAATAATTGGGTGTAAATGATTGTTCCTGCAGGTTAAATATGGAAATAATTGGGTGTAAATAATTGTTCCTGCAGGTTAAATATGGAAATAATTGGGTGTAAATAATTGTTCCTGCAGGTTAAATATGGAAATAATTGGGTGTAAATAATTGTTCCTGCAGGTTAAATATGGAAATAATTGGGTGTAAATAATTGTTCATGGAGGTCAAACACAAAGTACACTGGGAGTAGATTGTCAATCACCATCAAGTTAAGCCTGAGTATGCACTCTCACCTGTTAAATAGGTTATTTTGATATGTGAAGGCAGCCCATGTCTGAGACCTATGTCTGTCTTATGTTTCCTTCATTATATTTATATCATAATAGACTGTGTTTAGAAATATTTTTGTCTTTTCATTTCTGTCAGAAAAAAATAATGTTTTCAAAATAAGATTCTTTAGTAATTAAACAAGAAGAAAAACATATTTAATTTATTAATACATTGTTTTCAATGGAAGTCCTGACTCCTAACCCATTGTTGAGTTTATGTAAGCTCATTTAACTAGATGCATTGAAAAATTACAAATATATATTTAAGATGTGGCAATATTTGATATGACATTGATGTTCACTACTAGTAGGTCTATACTCACCTGAAGTGTATTTACTTTAAAAAAAATTCTCTTCAGTGCTCAGGGCAGTCTTTAATTACACTGGTCAACAAAGGTATATCACTCTGATATATGTTTGAGGTCGCTAATTTCATAATGAAAACCAGATTTTTAATTCACACTCAGGTTTTAAAAACACCAGAGAAAACTTCTATTCCATTCAGGGCTTAATAAATTTTTATAATTACATATTACAAGATGGCTACCACCAGAAATTTTGAAAATCACACAACACAGCGCACACGTGACATCCCTTATTGACTATATGCATGACATCACAAGACAGGTCCACATTACCTAACACAAAAATAAATAGCCTCTCTATTTCCTTCTGGGGTCCCTGCTTCCTTAGCCCCTGGCCTGCACCCAATTATGAGTTTTTCATCACCCAATGATGAGTTTTTCATATTCATCTGGCTCAAACAAGTTTGGCCCCCTCATCAGAGTTGAGCATGTTGTTAATGAAAACAGAGGAAAGTCCCAACAATGTGAAAAGACTATGTGAAGCCTGAAAAGCAATGTAGATCAAACTATCAATGTGAAAAACATGCCAGATCTCCAAGCTGAAAGTGGCATTCACCAATGCTACTTACCATTTAACTTGGAGAGGAAATAACTTGCAGACTTTGTCACGAAAAGCAAGAAACAATAAAAAAAAAAAAACAGATCATCAGCTTAAATCTCTTTCCAAGCACATAGTGGGAAAATGCTGAAAAATTCAGATGAGAAAATCCGTTCTGCCAAAGTTGGCAATTGTACATATTGATCCTTCAAATCTTGACAGAGGTCACAGTAATCCAAGAAATTTACTCGGTTTTGTGATAATTGTGAGAGATCATTTCTATAAAGCAAGTAGTTATGAGAAACTGTTCACTCCAGAATCCATTATTCAAGATGGAAAAATCTCTTCAAACTGTCACTTCTACCAATTATTGACAGGTAGTTTATGACCTTTCTTTTTAAAGTTTAACTTTGGATTAAATAAAGAGAAAGATTGTAAATTATATTCTCAATGTCTAAATTATTACAAATCTCAGCTAAATCTGTTCATAGTTATTAACTTCTGCTGCTGACCAGTCAATTGTATCTATCTCAATTGTTACGAGCAAGGTAGAACATCATAGATACAGATGTAACAGGAGACTGACTAGCTGAACATTCAAACAAACCATTAGTACTAGGGAGCGACCGATAATCGGATCGGTATCGGACCGATATTGGCACTATCGGTTAATATCGGATCGGCCGATTGTTGTAGGGAGCGACCGATAGTCGAACCGATATTGGCACTATGGGTTAACTATGGGACCGGCCGTTTTTTAGCTGCCGATACATTTTTTTTTCACAACAAGGAAAAAAAAACCTGTACACAGAAATTGTCACGTCTACAAAAATTGCATCAGAGATATGACCTTGAAACAATAGGATTGGCATTTCTTAATTCTAATTTATGACCTTGAATGATACAATTAGTGAGCATCTGTGTGTATTTTTTTTGGGATGGGAAGTTGGGGGGGGGGTAAACAAGACACGCGTGGGCGAAGTGTTACAAAATATGTGAACATGGGTTGACATACGTCATACAGCACGAGAAAAACACGTGTTTGGCATTGTTGTTGCTTAAGGGGCTGTCCATTAATTACGTCAACAAAATAGGGGGAGGGGGGTCAGAAAATTTTTGACAATTGTTGACAAGGGGAGGGGGGATCAAGAAAAGTTGACGTCAACAATGTTACTTTTTTAATTTAATATAATTACTTAATAAATAGGAAAATTAAGCAGCGTTTGTAGTTCTGTGTTACATTCTCGCTTAACATTCAGTATTTTAATTAAACTAACTATATTCCTACTAATTTTGCCACATAAACATATTGGAAGCCACCTTTTTTTTTGGGGGGGGGGGTAATCAAATGTTGACGTAATTTTATAGGGGGGGGGTCTCTGGAAGTTTGACAAGTTGTTGACAAGGGGGAGGGGGGGAGGTAAAAATCGCCAAAAATTTGTTGACATAAATAATGGACAGCCCCTAAAAAGAAAATATCGGAAAAAATGCTGGGGGGAAATATCGGTATATCGGTAAAAAGGCATATCAGTCGCTCCCTAATTAGTAGTACTATATACAGCTAGACCATCCAGGTCTCACAAATTTACAGTTTCATCAATGCTTAACTAATATAACTCAGATTTTCAATTCAAGGGCTTTAACTCCAAACACCCATGATTTGTTAAGCACATCTGTCTAAGAATTAATCTATTTACCCATTACATGATTAGACAATACAAAGTAGACAATATTTATATAATCTCCTATTTGTCAATTCATAATATGATATAAAATACCCCTACCCCTCATACCATAATATGAAATACATTTATAATAAGAATTGTCAATCATTTCTTTTTATGTGAAGCTCTTTTATTCTATTACAAAACTATGGTCTCCCCAAAGTGAATATTTTCAACTTGAAATTCATGAGCAGGCAAAAACTACACATAATTTTACCATGGCTAATAAAATACTTACCAAAACATTTTAATAACAAACACATTGAGTTATATGTTTGTGTTAATATTTAGGTTATGCTACAACTTGAATAAAGTGAATAAACAGAAGAATGAATGGGAGTTTCAATAAACAAAACATATGAAAATGTTGGAGATGTTTTGGAGAAAAATGAACTGATCATTTAAGACAATGTGAAATAATGCATGCTAAGAAAGATAATAAACAAGGACATAAAGCGCCTAAGGTTTTAATTAGTGTTATACACAACAAGTGTTACATACAACTACAGTTATACACAACATCAAGTGTTATACACAACAACAAGTGTTATACACTACTACAGTTATACACAACAATGTTATACACAACAACAAGTGTTATACACTACTACAGTTATACACAACAATGTTATACACAACATCAAGTGTTATATTCTTTTCTTTAGATTGAAGTCTTGACACATCAGACCCAAAGTATTGTATTTCGGAATTGATTCAAGAGCTGTACAGCATATCAAGGCTAATAATATTTTTTTTTACTGTTAGAAAAAGAAAATCACTTAAGCTTACCATACAGTCACCCAGTGGATTGAGATTCTTGAGAAGGAGTCTCTGCTTTATTGCTCAAAGAGAGTACCAGCCAACCGTTGGTGTTTCATTGCAACCTATGTGACTTCTAAACAGCAAAAAAAAGTAAAACAAGATTATTATATCAGCTCATTTCTTTTTTTTAAATTGGTTGATCTGAACTTATAAATTCCTTAAGTTATCAAATTTTTTAATGAATTAATTTGTAAATTTTTGTTTTAAATTTTCCTTCAACATAACTACTTTTACCGAATCATTGTCATTAAACTGTTAAGAAATGATGGTTCATAATACATGACTAAAGACCACTTTGACCCATCTATCTTTAATTTACCATTATGTAAAAATTTTGAATCGAATAATACATTTCTACCAGTACATTGTTACTGGTTATTAACTAAACCAGTTTTGTTCTAAAAGTTAATTTCTGTTCATTAATTTTTGTTCTAAAAGTTAATTTCTGTTCATTAATTTTTGTTCTAAAAGTTAATTTCTGTTCATTAATTTTCGTTCTAAAAGTTAATTTCTGTTCATTAATTTTTGTTCTAAAAGTTAATTTCTGTTCATTAATTTTTGTTCTAAAAGTTAATTTCTGTTCATTAATTTTTGTTCTAAAAGTTAATTTCTGTTCATTAATTTTTGTTCTGAAATAATTTGAGAATTAAAAAAAATGTTGTAATATAAACCTCTAAAATTTATCTTGTTCATTTATGAAAACACCATGAAATACTAAGTCATTAAAAATTGATAATGGGTTGCTTTTAGCTATTAGTATATATTTGAGAGCAGTATTCAAGCTAAGCTTAATAAACAAAATGAAGTAAGTCAAGAACCCACAAAAAAATCAGTTCATAAAGAATCGGTGATATAGCCATTTTGTTACCAGATGTTGGGGAACAAAAATTTTAATAAATAATGATGAATGAAATATGTATTCAGCTGTTCTAATATATATTTAAAATAGTCTTTATGGATATGTTAAATATCCTGCAGCTAAAATGGCAGTTAGAGCTCTATCGCTTTTGGTACAGTAGTATCACAAATACAAGACATGAATTGAAAGTAAAGTGATCTGATGATCTTCAGATTCCATAGCTATATCTGCCTTAACTTAAAGACATCTGATCATGTTGCTAGCCACTTAACTCATCTCTACTTAAACTGCTTTGAAAGTAAGTAAACAATAAAAAAAAAGACAACTAAAAAAGAACTGAGATAGTTGGAGTCGCCCTTCAAATTTAAATAGAGAACTTTTGCTCCTAACAATATTGGCGATTTAAATGTGGGAAAAACAAACAAGTAGAAAGGTTATGTTAAGTTAAAATTAGAGCATTTAAAAAATATTTCAATAGACTTGAACATTTCATTGAATGAATCAAATAAAAGAAGCTGCAATGAGTATAACACATTTACAGAAACACTTTTGAAAGTCTAGAAATACAAAATGTATGCCTCTAGTTTACCAGATTCATGATTATTCTTATGGCAAAGAAGGAATTTACACAAGCCCTATTGGGCAGCAACATACCTGTTTACCATCATCTGTATAATTTCTTCCTTCCAATCGGGCAGAACATATCTGTTTTACTTTGTCCCCCTTTATAAGAACAAGAAGGCGAATCAGCATTCTTGATACCTGAAAAAAATACACCAGACATAGTAATGAGCATGTGTAGTATTAACACTAAATCAAAACAAAAAAATAATCAACTTTATAAGAAAAAAATTTTAACTACAATAGTTCAGTTTTCATTCATAAATTTAACAACACTCTAATCTTCTGTCACATACTATATAAAAAGCTAAACCTAGATGTGTAAAAAAAAAAAAAAAATGAATACAGTGAAATAGACCGAACTCGAAATTTATTCATTATAATGAGAATTTATTTATTGTTCTGGAAATGTGTTTCAACGAAATTCGAAGGGCGGGAGGGGGGGGGGAGGGCGTAATTTTTTTATGTCTTCTGTTGTATTGTGTTCAATTTGGGTGTGAATGCAAAGATATTTAAGTTAATTCATTAAAACCGCCCAGAATTTTTTTTTTTTTTACAGTTAAGTTTAAACTGTAACTGTATTTAGCTAAAAATGTTTTATTCGAGAAATGAACTTTCAGAACAAAACTGATTTAGTTACAGACCAGGAATAACGTACTGCATTACCCATCTAACATTTGAATTTCATATGTGTATTGAAAATACTGGAAATAAATTAATAAATATATGTAATGTATTTATTAAAATATTCATTTAAATCATGATGCCACTGTAATTACAATAAAAAAAAGGTTATATATCTTGAAGTTTTTGTGTTTAGTTTTTTTTTTTTAATTCTTAAATATGTATATCGCAAAAATTTCATTTAAAATTAATTAGCTACTGTCACAACTCAAAAGTGGGACGGATGGCCGAGTGGTGTAGATACTCGACTGTCGACCTCAGAGTCCTGGGTTTGGTCCTCGTGAGACCCATGGAATTTTTCCAAGTGAAATTTGGTGCAAAGTTGTCCCACAAGTCCACCCAGCTTTAAATGTGTACCTGACTTAGTTGGGGCAGTAAAGGCGGCTTGGCGTTGTACTAACCACACACAACCCCTTCATATGCCTAGGTTATAGAAAAAGATGAATTCTACACTTCATCTGCCCTGATGGCCCGATAGGGCTAAGGGAACTTTACTTTTTACAACCCAATTAGCAAGCTCGTGGTCTATGGGTACATCAGCAAGAGGGTCACCCCAGATGGTCATATTAAGGAGTGGCATGCCATATTTGGCATTGGCTTATTCAACGATGCAGATTTCTCTGCTGCACAACAAAATATACCTCACACATAGCCACATAATATATACATAATTTCTTCTTAAAATTAAATTCTAATGAATACTGATCTATAATTTTATACATGGAGTGAATTTACCATTCCTGAAAAAAGCACTTTTTTAATCCTGGTAGTAAATCAAGCAATACTTTACAAACAGCAGTAAAAGACTCTGTCTCTCTGTGGAAATGCCATGTAAAATATAGGTGCCAACAGCCGGAAAAAAATATTTTAAAAAATTTATAACTTGTTATTAAAGTAAGTCCTCAGGATTGTTGGTTTTAAACAGATGGTTTTTCTGAGAATTTCAAAGTATTTGACAACCGGTTTTTAAAGTTTAAAAACTGGCTTTATTAACATCCACATTACAAATGAGAATGTCATCAGCATTACAAAATAGAATGTAATCAACATTACTTATTAAAATGTCATCAGCATTACATATTAGAATGTCATCAATATTATAGATCATTTTAGAAAGATTCTGACAATTGAGTTTTCAAATCACATTTAAATAATCGATATACATAGTTTTTTCATCATATTTTCTCAGGAATAATCAAATTGAGTATAGATGTACTTGTATTTCTTTTTCAATTATTTTTTTTATTAATTATTTTTTGATGATGATTATAAATAGCATTCCTTTTAATGTTTTTTATGTTTAATATATCATGAATATTAATGTTTTTTATGTTTAATATATCATGAATATTAAAGTCTTACTCTTTTTTTGTGTGTAAATCTTTGAACACTGGTTTACACCAGTTTTTTAATACTTAGTAAATCCCTATAATGAGATATTTATCACTCGATCCCACAAACCACTTTTGAGACATTTTTTGTAGTGCCCTTATTTACATCCTCACAATAGTCCAGTCTGCAATGGCTGTGAAGGCACCACAAAAAACATGGCTAACCAACAATATGCAGATTATACTCACAGCCATTTTCCCACCAAGTGATCTGTGTAACTAGTTTAACTTGTCATTTTTAAAAATGCAATTTTCAACTTTTTATCATGACAAACAAACTAAATAATTCATAGCTCAGTTAAGTTTAATCCTCCTATGTATAATCCATTTATGTACTTACTGCATTCATAAAACCTTTATTATTCACTTTTTTTTTCATTATCTTTCCTCTTTTTCTACTCCAGTATCTCTACCAGTCTGTAAAAAAAATATTTGAATGAAAAAATGTAAATAAAAGTCAGTTTTAAATTTCAATGGCAAGTGTAAATTTTAGTAAAATATGAAAAATGATTTACTTAATAATAGTTAGAATTAAAATGAAAACTACATTCAAGAGGTTCAGAGTGGTAATTATACTAAACATTGTACAATTGTGAATTTAACATTTTTTTAATGATGAATTTTTAATTTACTTTTTATTACTAAATTTCTACACCTAACTGAGATTTTCATAAAAACAAAATAATAATATAAAAAAAGTAAAACATAACAATCTTACTTTGCCAAAAGTTTTAGCAAATGAAAACAAAATTTGGAAAAAACAGATATCTAGAAACCTACTTCTTCAAACATAACACAGGGTTAAAAAGCGGTTGTTTCTCCACTCATTGTAAACTTCACACTTTTTTTCCCAATCTGTCAGGCATTGTCATTTGGATACTGATTTCTGGTTTATCTATCAGCTTCAAACATAAACAAAATTATTAAGTGTATTCAAAATGTTTAGAATTAAGTATTTAATTTATCTTTTTTTTTTTTGTCAAGGGGGGGATTTAATTATTTTTTCATAACAGTTATTAAAAAAAAACCATTTCCAAGTCGGTGAGGATAAAATAAAAAAATAAATTATATAAAATCCCCCACCCCACCCTTTGTAAAATAAATAACTTCCTTTCTTCCTTTTTAACCAACCCCCCCCAAAATTAATTAACAAAAACAAGTTTTTTATTTTGGGACAGGGGGTGTAGGTGTGTGGTGGTGGAAGGGAGAGTGGAAAGGGGTATAGGGGGGGGGGGAAGGGAGGGAGAGGAAGGGGGGGGGAGGGGGGGGAGGAGGGAGGGGGGGGGGGGGGGGAGGGGAAAGTACGGTAAAAAAAAGTACCGTCTGCTCAAGGGATAAATGGTTCTTTCATATCTTAATGCAAATGTTTATCAAACGAAATGTACTCTAGAAGTGGCAAGAAACTTGAAGAGGAGAAAGCACAGACTTAAAAGTGTGTATAAAACTGATCAAATGTTTACATGGGTAACATAGTTATGGTAAATTGCAAAACGGATGGCAAATTGTACTTCGAATCGTACTTTAAACTTTCGCATTTTTATTCGACTATAATCGGTTTCGTAGAGAGCTATAAATGATAGGAATCGAATAGCAGGGTAATATACTATGTTCACACGGTATTATCTTTAAAAATTTACTTTTGCTACATATTAATGAGTTGAATAGTACATGTTATTTTGTTTAGAGGCAGCGTATTAAAGAATAATATGAGAATGCATGTAGCGTATGACTACTTCGGCAACATACTATAAAGTAAAACATATAGGCCTACTGTGTGCTTAGCTTATTGTTTTGATATAGGCCTACTGTTCATGCACATTCTGGTATACTGATTGTTGATATATTGCTAATATAAGCTACTGACTGTTGATTAAATGATGATGCACTGATTCTTGATCTACTGGTAATGCACAAACTGTTAATATAATTCTGAAATACTATTGTTGATCTACTTCTTATTACTGATTGATTGATGTACTGATTGATGATATACTGATTGATGATGTACTGATTGATGATGTACTGATTGATGATGTACAGATTTTCGTTTGCATTCTTCTGTATACCTCTTCCTGGCATATCAGGCCCTATTTGATATCACTGACTCTGTGACACAACATAAATCGAACTTTGTATTATTTCCCCAATTTTTTTCTTATTTTTTAAAGGGCTTAAAATATAATTTTGCACCCGGTGCCTCAGATTACCTCAATTCACCTCTGTATGTGACCTTTGTCAAGGCCGACATAGGGATGCAACCAGTCTTAGGGTCCCTGTCCCTATGGGACACTCTGGTACAGAAATCTATCATAAAATGACTTTGCAATATGTATGTGGGTGTGATTATGTGGGCCTTAGTCATAAGGAACTGTCAAAGGCCCAATATAAGATGGCGGAAGATCTGTCTGTACCAATGAAGATGTGTGTGAACTTCTGTGAAGTCCCTGTAAGGATGAGATGAAATATCTTAGATCCTATGAACCAATAATGGGACGGTTTTTATGGTGCCCTTTTGTCATCCCCCACCATAGCGGATAGTGCAATGGCTATGGAGGCACCACGGGAGATATATCGACAACTTGAGCCAAGACCTGAGAAAATTTCCTTGGTCCTCACCGGAGATCGAACGAGGTACCTTCAGGTCGATAGTCGAGCGTTTTACCGCATTATATGTTTAGTGCATCGGACAACCAGTGTGACAGGGGGGGGGGGCTGGTGTGAATTTGATTCCGGGCGATAGAAATTTGATACGAAGGCAATTTAGTTCAAGTTGTTGCATGGACTTTTATTTAATGCATCGGTAAAAGCTTGTGTCTTCTTTAGCGACGGATGCGCTTTTCGTATAAATTATAGTCTGTGGTGGGAACTAAATCGGAAAAGGTGTTAGAATCTAAATCAAGCATTGTGTCGAATTCGGAAATATATACGAAACAGTATTGAAATCGGACTAAATCGGTATAATCTTGTTACTGTCCCTCAACTAGTAATATTAGTTGCCTTCACAGATTACATACATCAGTGCTCGATTTAAGAAAAAACCAGTGCCGGGAATGAAAAAAAAATTCTGCAGAGCCGGGGATAAATGTCTATGGTTTCATCCCCGGCTGGGATATATTAGCTAAAGCAGACCCGGGGATAACAGTTCTCAGTGCCGGGGATATCCCCGGAGTCCCCGGCGGTTAATCGAGTTCTGCATATTATAATTAATCTGTGGTTGCCTTTAGTCTTTGTTTTTTTTTTATCCAATCTTTGCACTCGTGTCTTGAGTGTAATACACGTGTGTGTGCGTGTGTGTCTGTTCGCGCGCGCGTGAGAGAGAATGTGTGTGTGAGAGAGAGAGAGAGAGGCTGTACTAGAGAGCTGTTGTGTGAATTGATATTAAACGGTTCGCACCGGCTGCACTGAAGAGTGAAGATGGAACTTGTTGTGGTCACAGTACCGAGAGGTGGAGATGGAATTTGTTGTGGTCACAGTACTGGAATTTGTGGTACAGTACCGAGTGACACTGTGCGGCCATTATGTTATAAAAAAAAGAACTCACATTACCAGCATCGATTACCAGTATCGAAGTAAAAGAGTCTACTTATTAAAATCCTCTCTGACATGTCAGCCCCCCTTCCCCACCCCCAACCTTTACTTCCTCTGTCACGATCGCCTAGTTAAAGAAAGTGTGTTAGAAAATAAAATGAAAAATTGGCCAGTCAACAGAAAACACGCTGATAGATAGATAGATAGATAGATAGATAGATAGATAGATAGATAGATAGATAGATAGATAGATAGATAGATAGATAGATAGATAGATAGATAGATAGATAGATAGATAGATAGATAGATAGATAGATAGATAAATAGATAGATAGATTGGTTTGCCAGGTTTTTGTAAGAAAAAATGGCCTACTAGAAAATTGACTATGGGCTATGTCTTTAAATTTCATCCCATTCTTGTGAAATTTTCTTTTTTAAACTTCAATTGAGGAATGAGAACATACATTTTGAAAAGTTTATTATTTTTATGTATTGTTAAAGAATAAATTTGTTTTTAAGAATTACAATTAAAAATAATAGACAGTCGAGCGGACGAACGAAAAAACAAACTATCGTTATCCGGAATAAAGCTAAATCTGGAAATCAAGTGGGGGACGGGCTAAAATATGTACTGAGTGACCCTAAACATCTGAGGGCGGCAGTTATTTCCCTTATGATTAGGAAATCAGAGTTTTCTCTGTTAGAAAACAGTCCCTGGCGGAAGCACACAAAATGATAAATAGCTATATCTTTGACACTAACAAGATGAATTCATATTTAGGATCTTATTGGTTTGCGTTCTTTAATTTCACAAAGAATATTTAACTTTAAACAATGTTCTCAGTTTAATTCTTGAAAGAGAAGCCCTTTCATCAGAAATAAAACAAACTTAGTGCTATGTGCCCTTCCAGGGCTGGGGCATGATAGGCTCCCGTTTTAGTCATTGGGCTAAACCCGTTCAAGAATCACCCAAATTATTGAAATGTAAATGATTTATTAGCGTGGAGAATTTGAACTCTTGGGGCCCCGAGCTAGGGCCAGTGTGCGTTCATTCGTTAAAACGATTCTTATTAGCCCCTCCCACCCCGACTAATCAGCCCCAACGACACAAAGTAAAATGCAACGAGTAACGCCCATGTGTGTGTGTGGTACTGGTATGTATGGTATGTGTGGTATGTGTGGTGTGTGTGGGTTGTGTGGTGTCTGTGGTTTGTGTGGTGTGTGGTATGTGTGGTGTGCGTGGTATTGTGGTGTGTGTGGTATGCGTGGTATGTGTGGTGTGTGTGTGGTGTGTGTGGTATGTGTGGTGTGCGTGGTATTGTGGTGTGTGTGGTATGCGTGGTATGTGTGGTGTGTGTGGTATGTGTGGTGTGCGTGGTATTGTGATGTGTGTGGTATGTATGGTATGTGTGGTGTGTGTGGTATGTGTGGTATGTGTGATGTGTGGTATGTGTGGTGTTTGGTGTGTGTGGTATTGTGGAATGTATGGTATATGTAGTAAGTGTGGTATGTGTGATGTCTGTTGTATGTGTGGTGTGTGTGTTATGTGTGGTATGTGTGATGTATGCTATTTGTGGTGTGTGGTGTGCGTGGTATTGTGGTGTGTATGGTTTCCGTGGTGTGTGTGGTATGTGTGATGTGTGGTATGTGTGGTGTGTGGTGTGCGTGGTATTGTGGTGTGTGTGGTATGTTTGGTGTGCTTGATTTAAAAAAAAAGTTCTAAATGATATTTTTTATGTATGCTTAACATTGGACTCAAATCTTGTGCAAAGAAATGTAGCACATATTAACTGCCTACACTTTAATTGTAATGTGCGTGTGTGTTGAACACTGTTTTAGAAAGATGTTTAAAACATAAAAAAGTAACAAGAATAACTTGTAGCCCTACATAGGGCCACCATGGCAAATTGAAAATATACAATGAATCTTCTTTATTCTTCAAAACCTGCTACACAGAGCCGTAGCTAGCTGCTGTGGCGAGTTACATTTTTGGCGCAGTCTTCCTCGTCTGAAGAAAACATTGAACAGCGCCCTTTCAGAGCCCCTTACACTGACCTGGTATGCAGTGACCTGTGATGGAAATGACCCAGATTTTCATTTAGGACTTTCTGGCAGCATCCCTGACTCATTGCATACATTCTTTCGGGCCCGTCCATAAATGACCCATTGTCATTCTCTTTAATTGGCTCATGCGTATCCAGGCATTGTACGGGGTTAATCACACAATGAAGTCAAACCCACTTTCAAAGTGTTTTTTTTTTCAAATGGCCCAATTATATCTGTGATTGTGAAATATTATTTTTTTTAAAGTTAATTTAAAATGTTTTGTTGACGAGGGGATAAACGAACTTAACCTACACAGTTCGCGGGTTTAACTCCAAGCAATACTAGCTACATATCAGCAACTGTGTTTTCAGAAAACTTTGGACACTAAGTAGCACAATATCCAAATAAAAATAATCTAAAAAAGTAGAGAATTTGCGAAATGTTGAGTCAAAGAATTCAGTTATTTTTCAGCAAGAGATTTGGCTTATTTATCAACCAGGGAGGGTTTCATGGCAATCGCATTGACTCCATTATATGATGTCCCTTTAAAAAATGGATCTGTAAAAAGATGCATATATTCCGGACAGTTTTGCAGTGTCCATTCTACATCTTCACCACAGCCGAGTTGAACAGGAGCCACAGAGGTCAGAGGTGACTAGGGTCACTAGGGCTTGAACCCTCACCATGATGATGGGATGAACTAACTCTCAACCGAAGCGCCACCTAGTCGCTCCCGGTCGGAGGTTCTAGTTGAGCGAACATGAACTGTCCCTGTGACTGTCCGTGTGATTGTGAGATTACCTTGATAACGAAACGGAGAAATCACACAAACACACACACATACACACAGACACACACACATACACAGACACACATGCATACACACTAGGGAGCGACCGATAATCGGATCGGTATCGGACCGATATTGGCACTATCGGTTAACATCGGATCGGCCGATTTTTGCAGGGAGCAACCGATAATCGAACCGATATTGGAACTATGGGTTTACTATCGGACCGGCCGTTTTTTTTTTTGGCTGCCGATACATTGTTTTTTTTTCACAAATCTTGTAACTCTTAACTGGTTTTGGTTTACAGAGTTAAAGTTTACTTACAGACTTCCAGTTAACTGTTCACCTGAGTGGAGGGATTTACAGATATAATTAAGTGTTTTTAATTTTTCAAACTTTTTTTAAAATCTGCTACAAGTAAATTCAGTAAAAATTACAAAGATTAACGAAGAAAATTATTTTAATTGACATTAATTATTTATAACTTTATCTTACTTTTCTGTTTGTGTACAAGTAAAAAGTAAAAACAACAAATTGTTTATAATAATATTAATTTTAAACAATAAACATGCAGATTTCTGAGATTATGCAGGCATGGTTTGTGTGTCTTCCGGTCTGTCTTTTCAAAATCTTTTGTTCTTCTAATCTTCTTCATCTGCAAGACATCCTTTTGTTAATAGCAAAATATCGGTGTCGGTGTCGGTATCGGCAAAAATGCTGGGTGAAAATATCGGTATCGGACTATCGGTAAAAAGGCATATCGGTCGCTCCCTAACACACACACACAGACATACACATACATAGACACATACACAGACACACACAAACATACACAGACATACACATACATAGACACACACACACACACAAACATAGACACTCATATGTATTGTTTTTAAAAGCAAAATCAACCTAGTCATATAAAACATACTTGCATACACAGAGAGAGAGGGGTGGACAGAGAGAGGGGGGGTAAACAGAGAGAGAGAGGGGTGGACAGAGAGAGAGAGAGAGAGAGAGAGAATCACCCACACTGGAAACAAAGAACGCACTCTAAACCCACTTGATTCCTGCACCCTTGCGTCCTAGCAAACGCACCGGACGATCCCCTTCTTCTCTCTCAGTCTTGTGTTTGTGTGACGTTTATTTAAAGTTTGATGTACCCTCCGATCTATTACGACCCCAACCCCCCTCCCTAGCACTCCTCCCGCGACACCATCCCATCGCCCTTTGAACCCTTTCACCCCCGCCTATCTCCCAATGGGTGAAACCTCATGTGGATGTAGTGTTTTTTCTGTTGTTTTTTTGGGTGATTGAAGACGACTCCATTGGAAGTGGGGGAAACATGGTGCTACATGGAGAGGGCGATCGTGGAGAATTCATCGATCACACAATGTGTACTCCTTATGATGAACCCCCCTCTACCTTCCATCACGTGATACCAATCAAAATATAAATCCTGATTTGTTTATAATTATTATTATTCTCGGTTCCCCACCTTTTAGTCGACATACTCCACCCCCTCCCGTGTGACACCGGGTGCTAGGCGGACACGTCAACGAATACCGGCACCTTCTCTATCTCTCCTCCCCCTCCCCTGCTTTAGCAGACGGTGTCAAGTGAGTTCAATGGCGGGTTCAGTGTCGGTGTGGACGAGTTCGATTAACTCTTGACCGACTCCCAAAAGAAGATTCGATACTTGAATTATTAACTTACTCCGATACTTGAATTATTAACTTACAACGATACTCACGAAGAAAAACATTCCTGGTCGATCTGTACATAGTTGACTGTACTTGACCTGTAATTACAACTACATCGCTACAGACTGTACTTGTGTGTAGATCTGTACATAGTTGAATGTACTTGACCTGTAATTACAAGCACATCGCTACAGTACTGTACTTGTGTGTAGATCTGTACATAGTTGACTGTACTTGACCTGTAATTACAACTACATCGCTACAGTACTGTACTTGTGTGTAGATCTGTACATAGTTGACTGTACTTGACCTGTAATTACAACTACATCGCTACAGTACTGTACTTGTGTGTAGATCTGTACATAGTTGACTGTACTTGACCTGTAATTACAAGCATATCGCTACAGTACTGTACTTATGTTTCTATTACATTTGTGGAATTATACCACTTGTATTTCTATTACGTTGGTGCATTATTTTATGTCTAAAACATCGGTGTAGTACCTGACTAGATAACAAAAGAATCTCCCAACGGTCGGTCACTGAGGGTCACGGAGGGTCACTCACAGTCACTGGTCATGTGGCTGATGCCCCTCTCGATCAGCCCAAAGGCTACCACACCGTTTTCCCTCATCTGATTCAGCCCCATCTATCCATCTATCTATCTATCTATCTATCTATCTATCTATCTATCTATCTATCTATGTATATATATATATATATATATATATATATATATATATATATATATATATATATACAAAATCACCAACACTGCCGTACTCAAACAAGCCAGCTGACTCTGAGCATACATCTCCTGTGCCAAAGACGTCTACGATGGCTGGGTCATGTGCATCGAATGCAAGATGGTCACATACCAAAGGACATCCTATATGGCGAGCTTGCCACTGGGCATCGCCCCGTTAGTCACCCGCAACTGCGCTTCAAGGATGTTTGCAAACGCGACCTCAAATTGACATCAGCTTCGACAATTGGGAACAGATCGCCGACGACCGGAGCGGGTGGCGACCGGTCGTTCACAAAGGCATCCTAGAAGGAGAACAAGTACGCAACCAACAGCTGGAAATAAAAAGACAAAAAAGGAAGATTACACAGCAGAAACAGGCCCTCAACCCTACATCCAGCTTCAACTGTGGTCACTGCGGTAGAGTCAGTCGATCCAGTCCAAATCCTGCCCTCAAAAACACGACTGATGACTAACCTAGAGCGCTACCATCATCTTCCGAGATGGACGGATGCCTACTATATATATATATATATATATATATATATATATATATATATATATACACGACATTTATGTATATATATAAATACGATAATTGTAGCATAGAGCGAAATGACGCTATTTAGAAAGGATGATAGTCTCAACTATATTAAGGGTGATAGCTTCAACTTAATGGAGGGTGACTAATCACTAAAAACATTGCTAGCCTCTATTAAAAGTGTATTCACTGCGATAAATTTGACATAAAAAAGACAAGTTAGATACAAATGGTATATATATATCAAGTTATTCCCGTCTTTTGTCTGGATTTTGATTTTTCATTTCGCATGTGCATAGCTACATCTGCGCTTTTTCATTTCGTATGTGCATAGCTACAGCTGCGCTTTCGCAAGAGTTTAGATTTAATAAGTACAGAAAGGTTGTTTTTTTAATGCACACTCTATGACACTTCTCCCATGTGCTAATACACTTCTCACATGTGCTACTACACTTCTCACATTGCTAATGCACTTCTCACATATGCTAATACACCTCTCACATATTCTAATACACTTCTCATATGTGCTTTGACACTTCTCACATGTGCTTTGACACTTCTCACATGTGTTATGACACTTCCCACATGTGCTAATACACTTCTCAATGTGCTAATACACATCTCACATGTGTTATGACACTTCCCACATGTGCTAATACACTTCTCGCATGTACTTTGACACTCCTTACATGTGCTAATACACTTCTCACATGTGTGATGACACATATTCACTAAAATATGTACATACATGTAATGTAATAATTCCTCTCTTCCTTGCCCCCCAGTGGTACACTATGGACAGGGAATGCCATAGACCGGCGTGCTAAAAGTAGTGACTTTGTGACGTAGCAGTTTTTGTGATGAAGCCGGCAGTGAAGAACAATGGCCGTTGGATTTAGTGGTCGACAGTCCCACGACTATCCGTCCCCAAGTGAACCCAGGTGTTATTCATGTGAGGGTTGACATCAATACAATTGAACACACTCTTACTGATTGCTATTGTCCAGAAGTATACTAAAAGTAAAAAAAAAACGTTGCTGCCTTCCCCATGGCTCTAATTATCTACCAGGCATATATTTAGAGAAGTCTAGTCTACCAGGCATATATTTAGAGAAGTCTAGTCTACCAGGCATACATTTAGAGAAGTCTAGTCTACCAGGCATACATTTAGAGAAGTCTAGTCTACCAGGCATACATTTAGAGAAGTCTAGTCTACCAGGCATACATTTAGAGAAGTCTAGTCTACCAGGCATACATTTAGTTAAGTCTAGTCTACCAGGCATACATTTAGAGAAGTCTAGTCTACCAGGCATACATTTAGAGAAGTCTTGTCTACCAGGCATACATTTAGAGAAGTCTAGTCTACCAGGCATATATTTAGAGAAGTCTAGTCTACCAGGCATATATTTAGAGAAGTCTAGTCTACCAGACATACATTTAGAGAAGTCTAGTCTACCAGGCATATATTTAGAGACGTCTAGTCTACCAGGCATATATTTAGAGACGTCTAGTCCACCAGGCATATATTTAGAGACGTCTAGTCTACCAGTCATATATTTAGAGAAGTCTAGTCTAAAAATGCACGGAAATGTTTTTTTTTAATACTGCAGCCAGACTGGAAGATAACTAAAAAGCTTATTTGGAAAAAACAACAACAATGAAGCCATAAAGAAACATTCCAGAAAGTCCTTGAGTTAAACTTGTATGTTCTTGCACTTAAACTTCTCAGGCGAATATCGAGGTATCGACGCCGCGCTATTGCAGCGATGTTGTTTTTTCTGTTAACATTTTTTTTATTTTCGATACTAATTAAATTCCTCGATCCGTTTCGGGAAAAGAACACAAGTTCAGATTTCAGATCGTATTCGATATAGTCCGTGTTGACGGCAGTGGAGGGTCATCTCAGTATATGTCAGCCGTTAAGTTGTGCTCATGGTATCCAAAAAAAAAAACGTATGTCTGGCGTGATTCTAGGTATAATATATTACATTATTTTTTTATTATTTTAAGGAATTGAATAAAGAAAAACAAAAGTAACAGTTTACAAGCGTGTTATCTATCTATCTATCTATCTATCTATCTATCTATCTATCTATCTATCTATCTATCTGTCTGTCTGTCTGTCTGTCTGTCTGTCTGTCTATCTATCTTTCTATATATCTGGTTAAATATATATATATATATATATATATATATATATATATATATATATATATATATTAGTGATAGGCCTATTTAACGGTATTAGGAATCAGATTTATGATCTGATTGATTTGTACATAATCTACCCCCCCTCATTTTTCAAGCACTGGATACAGTCTGTTCTATATAGTGGAATCTAATTGAAGATGGAGAAAAGAATCGGTCATCAAAATCTGTAAAACTTCAATTAAATTTGATGCAAGTAGTATTCATGAAGGGCGCTTTTGTCTAAGGCCCCCAAAGGTACGGCCCTGGCTAGACGTTTGGGCGCTAATATTCTGTGAAAACAAAAGTGCACTGCACTTAAATGTGTTGTTCCAGTAATCACTCCCCACCCTCCACATTAACTTTCCAACTTTATTTATAAATAGACTTCATTATAAATCTTCTCGAAAGAAGATAAAAATGTGTTTCAAAACTATTTTCTCAGTTTTTATTTTAGCTATACATGTGGCAGAACCGAAATATTTTTAACCTGTTGAACTACACTCCCAATGCTATTTACATAAATTAATCTGTGCTCTCTCTCTCTCTCTCTCTCTCTCTCTCTCTCTCTCTCTCTCTCTCTCTCTCTCTCTCTCTCTCTCTCTCTCTCTCTTTTTCCATCTCTATTTTTTTCTTTCGGTCGAGAGTTGGCAGTTCCCACTGGTTGTTAGGGACGCCTGACCCTAACATACGGGGTATCTCCATATATCAAACCAGCCTTGCTCGGGGTTATATGGGTCCGCATGTGCTCTTCAGTGCTCTCCGTCAACCTCTTCTGTTTTGTTTTCCCTATTTGACCCTCCTAAACTCATCCTTACCCCCACGCCCTCCCTCCTAACCAGCGGCCATCACTCTCACCAGTGTCTGCCGTTACGATTGATATGCTAATAGAAACAAGTATTTTCTTCTTTACACCTAGTACGCAACCCATGTTTGACCTCACACGCACAACAAGGAAACAAGATTTATCTTCCCCCGGCCCCATGTCTCGCTCATAAACAAGTCAATCCAGTTGGCGGTGGGGATAATTCTGTCATCATAAACTTTGAACTCACCTTTGACCCGGGATTACTGTTAGAACGTCTAGAGCTCTTTAACTTTTTAAGTGTGTGTGTAATGCCCTCTATACGTCACTCTTTGTGTGCTTCTCTACGTCACTCTTTGTGTGCTTCTCTACGTCACTATTTGTGTGCTCCTATAGTCACTCTTTGTGTGCTTCTATACGTCACTCTTTGTGTGCTTCTCTATTGCAATATCCTCTGTCCATCAGCGTTCCCGTTGTTCTCTGTCTATGGTAACACACCATATAACGAAAGTAATACGTTTCAAATAGATCTGAGAAATATGTAAATGATATTATAAAGCTTAGTTATTGCGATGACGATAATAATAAAATTATTTCTCATAAATCATGTCTTAAAAAACTAGAAGTAAAAAAAATGTACTCCGAAAATTATGAATGTATGATGCCCTTGTACTAGCTAGCTAGCCAGATAGATATATAGATAGATAGACAGACAGAAAGACGGACGGACGAAAGGAACGGCCTGATAGACGAAAAGATAGAGAGATAGATAGATAGATAGATAGATAAATTGATAGATAAGAGAGACAGATTTAGATCCACTGAATCGTAGTGCACTATACTCCTCCTCCCGCCACCACTACCACCAATTACGTACTAATACCACCAATCATCGTTACGTACTAATACAACCAGTCATCGTTACGTACTAATACCACCAATAATCGTTACGTACTAATACCACCAATCATCGTTACGTACTAATACCACCAGTCATCGTTACGTACTAATACCACCAGTCATCGTTACGTACTAATACCACCAATCATCGTTACGTACTAATACCACCAATCATCTTTACGTACTAATACAACCAGTCATCGTTACGTACTAATACCACCAGTCATCGTTACGTACTAATACCACCAGTCATTGTTACGTACTAATACCATCAATCATCATTACGTACTAATACCACCAATCATCGTTACGTAATAATACCACCAATCATCGTTACGTACTAATACCACCAATCATCGTTACGTACTAATACAACCAGTCATCGTTACATACTAATACCACCAGTCATCGTTACGTACTAATACCACCAGTCATCGTTACGTACTAATACAACTAGTCATCGTTACGTACTAATACCACCAATCATCTTTACGTACTAATACCACCAATCATCGTTACGTACTAATACCACAATCATCTTTACGTACTAATACAACCAGTCATCATTACGTACTAATACCACCAGTCATGGTTACATACTAATACCACCAGTCATCGTTACGTACTAATACAACCAGTCATCGTTACGTACTAATACCATCAATCATCATTACGTAATAATACCACCAATCATCGTTACGTAATAATACTACCAATCATCGTTACGTACTAATACCACCAATCATCGTTACACTAATACCACCAGTCATCGTTACATACTAATACCACCAGTCATCGTTACGTACTAATACCACCAGTCATCGTTACGTACTAATACAACCAGTCATCGTTACGCACTAATACCACAATCATCTTTACGTACTAATACCACCAATCATCGTTACGCACAATACCACAATCATCTTTACGTACTAATACACCAATACCAGTCATTGTTATGTACTAATACCACCAGTCATCATTACGTACTAATACCACCAGTCATCGTTATGTACTAATACCACCAGTCATTGTTACGTAATAATACCACCAATCACCATTACGTACTAATACCACCAATCATCGTTACGTACTAATACCACCAATCATCGTTACGTACTAATACCACCAATCATCGTTACGTACTAATACCACCAATCATCGTTACGTACTAATACCACCAATCATCGTTACGTACTAATACCACCAGTCATCGTTACGTACTAATACCACCAATCATCGTTACGTACTAATACCACCATCGTAGATTGCACCCAATACCCCACCTTCCGATCTCTGTATTGTAGATCTTAAAAAAAAAAATCTCACTGTCATTTCTGCTGGCGACGTTGATTAGCACATCCGGGCGGTGTTAACGTTCGAAAGGTGCACCAAGATAATTTCTTTCTTGTACTCGATGAAACTGAAATTTTTTCTCCCTCCCCACCTTTATTTTCTTCGTATTATTTCAACAAATATACCGACAGTTCACGTAAAGATTGTTTTTATGGGGTATGAACAAGTTTAAGTATTTTGTACTTTTTATTGGCTGGCTGGGTGTGCTTGGGGGGGGGGGGGGAGGGGGTCGTTGAGGGCTGTCTGTAATCCGATCGGTTTTGTGATGGGGGGGGAGGGATCTGTGTGTATGAAGGGGGAATGTTGGGGCAGCTATGTAATCACGTGACTGGCAAAAGCCAGGCAGGGCTACCAATGTGGATGTTTCCAGAATTGGATATTTAGTTGAGCTATAATACAATGCTATCAAATAATAGATATGGCTTATTTGACTTTGTCATTTAGATATTAAAATTAAATTTGATGATTCACGAGAAAGATAACTCATGTATTCAGTTGAGCCAATTATATTTGGACAAAATAGAGACGGATACCAACGTTCTTACTTTAGAGAAAATATACAAAAGTATAACATAGAAGAATACGAAAACAAATCAAATTACACGGGTTACATAATTTACATTTAGAGTTTAATCTTTGCCTTCCACCCCCTTACCTTCCACATCCAGTTATTTAAATCTTACATTTAGTAGACAAACCTAATGTAAGATTTGGTGTAATTCAACCTTTGTTGTCAAATGTCAATATATTACTTCCCTTGCCATAGAGCAAATGTAAGAGTGTAACAGACAACTATATTAAATAAGATCAATTGATCCATATGAGAAGACCTAAATAACGCCATTAGATCAGTCTATACATCTGGGCAGCCATTTCCCGATTCATCACTCGTGATTCCGAACCACGAAGTTTGCACCGAGTCACCGAGTCTGTTGGCGAGAGAGAGGAGGCTGCGACGGTTGATGCAGGAGGTGTTGACTGGATGGCGGCGCCAAGAAAAGATGTTTGGTGGGGTTACTCGGTACAGTGCACAGTGCAGGACATTCTCGTAATAAAAAAAGAATTGTTCGAACAGACACCTGCTTTATTTATTTAAAAGGATCTATCCGTGTCCTCTCTCTTTTACTTCGTTAACCTTTCATGTAACGGTTTTGGCTTTCTAGCGCTTTCCCTTCATTGCTGAGTTGGCAGCATTTATCGGTTCAGACAGATGTGTGTGGTTGGGGGAGGGGGGTAAAGGTTAGTGCAAAACTATAAACCAGAGTATATTGATGGACACGACATATCGGATAATACTGACAAAAAAATGACGCAAAAGGTGGGAGGAGGGGGAGGGAGGGGTGGAATTAAAATATATACAGCAGACTTTTGACTATCCGGCCTTATGTTAAAAGATGAACGTGCCATATAGATAACACAAAAAAAAACGGAAAGAAAGGAGTGTTTTTTTTTTTGTTTTCCCAACCATTTATTTTTTTTAACTAGGCCTGATGGTTAACTAGTCCCGATGGTTAACTAGGCCCGATGGTTAACTAGGCCTGATGGTTAACTAGGCCTGATGGTTAACTAGGCCCGATGGTTAGCTAGGCCTGATGGTTAACTAGGCCTGATGGTTAACTAGGCCCGATGGTTAACTAGGCCTGATGGTTAACTAGGCCCGACGGTTAACTAGGCCCGATGGTTAACTAGGCCTGATGGTTAACTAGGGCTGATAGTATAAAGTCAGAATAATCTTGAGCCGAATAGTACAGTACATGTATATGACAAAAAAAAAGGTTATAATCAGAATTGTTGTGAGATTAGCGAAATATGAGTGCTACAGAATTTTTGTGAGAGTAGCGAAGTATGAGTGCTACAGCTGACAGCCTTACGGTATAATACAATGTAACAACCTTAACAGAGATGAAACTAGATTGTGACTATAAAGACCCCCGCTGACAACGGGGCCCATTCCAGAACTAAACTATATTAAACCTGTAGCTGTAGGGCCCCCTAATGGTACTGCCTTGGGGCCCCTGTTGGTACTGCTTTGGACCCCTTAATGACTGTAATAGTATCTGCCTAAGACCCCCAAAAGAATGGCTCTGGTTATACAAGTTGGACCCGTGGCAAGTGTCTGAGCGAGCCGCTATGCCTGGTCCTACCCGTAATACTATGTTGAGGGTTGTGTTAGAATCCATGTCATGTAACACTATGTTGAGGGTTGTGTTAGAATCCATGTCATGTAACGCTATGTTGAGGGTTGTGTTAGAATCCATGTCATGTAACACTATGTTGAGGGTTGTGTTAGAATCCATGTCATGTAATAAATACTATGTTGAGGGTTGGGTTAGAATCCATGTCAGGTAACGCTTAACTTCATTGTCCACTTATTGGTTCAATCTAGTCACGTGACTAGCTGTGAATCACGTGATGCCTACCTCGCATGTCTCAGAACAGTAATAGAAAACAAAAACTTTAAATATTAAACTTTCTTACAGTTATATTTGGGTCTAGATGTACATTTTACATTGATACGTACATATCTAGATAGGATCACATGTTTCCAATATGTTTGTAATAAGTTATCAATCGTTTTAAAATATTATATTATAAAGTAATAAAAACTAATATAGACACAGACATAATCCAAAACTCACCGAACTAAGTACAAACAGAATATTGAACTAGTGGACCAATGAAAGCTGTACACATCATGAAGAATATTGAACTAGCGACCCAATGAAAGCTGTACACATCATGAAGAATATTGAACTAGTGGACCAATGAAAGCTGTACACATCATGAAGAATATTGAACTAGTGGACCAATGAAAGCTGTACACATCGTTAAGAATATTGAACTAGTGGACCAATGAAAGCTGTACACATCATGAAGAATATTGAACTAGTGGACCAATGAAAGCTGTACACATCATGAAGAATATTGAACTAGTGGACCAATGAAAGCTGTACACATCATGAAGAATATTGAACTAGTGGACCAATGAAAGCTGTACACATCATAAAGAATATTTGAAACACTTGTTATGGAGGGTTACAGAATGAAGGTCACAGGGTCTCCTGACAAAATAAAAACATTACAGGCGGCTTATGAGAAATCATCGCCAATGCATTAGATGCCAATAAAAAATGGATGGCAGTTCTTATAAAATCTACTGTACAGAAACGAACGGGATAAATTTTTTTTATTAGGTAGCAAGTTACAGATTTAATGAACCTAAACTAACGAAGGGACACGTGACAATGTCAGTAAATATAGGTTAGTACTTTTCAAAACTCTAGCCGCAGTATGAATTGATACCTTACAATCATATAGGTTAGTACTTTTCAAAACTCTAGCCTCAGTATGAATTGATACCTTACAATCATATAGGTTAGTACTTTTCAAAACTCTAGCCGCAGAATGAATTACCTTACAAGCGAGATTTTCGTAATTTTACTTCATGTTGTTCCTTGATGGTTTAGATTTTTATATTTGAAAATACATGTACAGTCAATGCAATGATTGAAGGCAATGCACATTTTCGGGGGAAATGTCAGGGAAGATAACCGAGTAACCAATAAAGTAGAATAGATTGTTATTCCCCTTTGTTTAAAACTTAACTTTCCTAATTTGATCTATTTGCTTTCAATACTTTTGATAGACAGACAGACATACACATATAAAGTTAATTGGATAGATAGATAGATAGATAGATAGATAGATAGATAGATAGATAGATAGATAGATAGATAGATAGATAGATAGATAGATAGATAGATAGATAGATAGATAGATAGATAGATAGATAGATAGATAGATAGATAGATAGATAGATTAAACAAACTATGAAATTGAATTATTTCAAATAAGAAATGGTGGCTGAGAGAATAGGCTGGGGGTTGGGGAGGAGAGAATAAAGCACAAGGTCGATGAGCAGTAAACACAAGGTCAATGAGCAGTAAACACAAGGTCGATGAGCAGTAAACACAAGGTCAATGAGCAGTAAACACAAGGTCAATGAGCAGTAAACACAAGGTCAATGAGCAGTAAACACAAGGTCAATGAGCAGTAAACACAAGGTCAATGGGTAGTAAACACAAGGTCAATAAGCAGTAAGCACAAGGTCAATGAGCAGTAAACACAAGGTCAATGAGCAGTAAACAGTCAAAATGTAAAGATTCAGAATGACCCGAGGTTTCCATTAATGAACAATGGAGACCGCCTTGAGTGAGTTCAGCCAGTTCACTGGGACAGTGTGCAAGTCTGAATGCTGTGATCAATTTCACCCCTCCCCCTCTACCTTCCCCTTCTCTCGCTCTCTGTCTCCCCCTCTCTCTCCCTCTCTCCCTCTCAGCCTCTCTCTATAAAGAGGAAGATCATATTTACTGTTTGATTCCACTCTGACAGTCTTAGTTCACAGTCAGATGCCACACAGGTATGTTCACTGTCAGATGTCCAACAGACAGGTTCACTGTCAGGTGAGACAAAGATAGATGCAGTGTAAGATGCCATACAGAGTGATTCACTGTCAGATGCCACACAGAGTGATTCACTGTCAGATGCCACACAGAGTGATTCACTGTCAGATGCCACACAGAGTGATTCACTGTCAGATGCCACACAGAGTGATTCACTGTCAGATGCCACACAGAGTGATTCACTGTCAGATGCCACACATAGTGATTCACTGTCAGACGCCACACAGAGTGATTCAATGTCAGACGCCACACAGAGTGATTCACTGTCAGATGTCACACAGAGTGATTCACTGTCAGACGCCACATAGAGTGATTCACTGTCAGATGCCACACAGAGTGATTCATTGTCAGATGCCACACAGAGTGATTCACTGTCAGATGCCACACAGAGTGATTCACTGTCAGACGCCACACAGAGTGATTCACTGTCAGATGCCACACAGAGTGATTCACTGCCAGATAGACATGCCCACATGAGGAAAACAGGGAGGTCAAGACAAACATGGAAAAGTAAAATCAAAATTCAAATGAACGAGGCACGTGACCTGCTCAAAACGAGGCCCGAAATCGTGTCCGCTGGCGCGATACTGTTGAGACCGTCTACTCCTGCACCAGCTAAAGGGAAAAGAAGAAAGTTCACTGTAATATATCTTACAGACCACTGAGACCAGTTTACTGTTATATATCATTTGAATATATCTGACTAAAGCAAATGATTTGAATATATCTGACTAAAGCAAGTGATTTGAATATGTCTGACTAAAGCAAATGATTTGAATATGTCTGACTAAAGCAAATGATTTGAATATATCTGACTAAAGCAAATGATTTGAATATGTCTGACTAAAGCAAATGATTTGAATATATCTGACTAAAGCAAATGATTTGAATATATCTGACTAAAGCAAATGATTTGAATATATCTGACTAAAGCAAATGATTTGAATATGTCTGACTAAAGCAAATGATTTGAATATATCTGACTAAAGCAAATGATTTGAATATATCTGACTAAAGCAAATGATTTGAATATATCTGACTAAAGCAAATGATTTGAATATGTCTGACTAAAGCAAATGATTTGAATATGTCTGACTAAAGCAAATGATTTGAATATGTCTGACTAAAGCAAATGATTTGAATATGTCTGACTAAAGCAAATGATTTGAATATGTCTGACTAAAGCAAATGATTTGAATATGTCTGACTAAAGCAAATGATTTGAATATATCTGACTAAAGCAAATGATTTGAATATATCTGACTAAAGCAAATAATTTGAATATGTCTGACTAAAGCAAATGATTTGAATATATCTGACTAAAGCAAATGATTTGAATATATCTGACTAAAACAAATGATTTGAATATGTCTGACTAAAGCAAATGATTTGAATATATCTGACTAAAGCAAATGATTTGAATATATCTGACTAAAACAAATGATTTGAATATATCTGACTAAAGCAAACAATTTGAATATATCTGACTAAAGCAAATGATTTGAATATATCTGACTAAAGCAAATGATTTGAATATATCTGACTAAAGCAAATGATTTGAATATGTCTGACTAAAGCAAATGATTTGAATATGTCTGACTAAAGCAAATGATTTGAATATGTCTGACTAAAGCAAATGATTTGAATATGTCTGACTAAAGCAAATGATTTGAATATGTCTGACTAAAGCAAATGATTTGAATATGTCTGACTAAAGCAAATGATTTGAATATGTCTGACTAAAGCAAATGATTTGAATATATCTGACTAAAGCAAATGATTTGAATATATCTGACTAAAACAAATGATTTGAATATATCTGACTAAAGCAAATGATTTGAATATATCTGACTAAAACAAATAATTTGAATATATCTGACTAAAGCAAATGATTTGAATATATCTGACTAAAGCAAACAATTTGAATATATCTGACTAAAGCAAATGATTTGAATATATCTGACTAAAGCAAATGATTTGAATATATCTGACTAAAGCAAGTGATTTGAATATGTCTGACTAAAGCAAATGATTTGAATATGTCTGACTAAAGCAAATGATTTGAATATATCTGACTAAAGCAAATGATTTGAATATATCTGACTAAAGCAAATGATTTGAATATATCTGACTAAAGCAAATGATTTGAATATATCTGACTAAAGCAAATGATTTGAATATGTCTGACTAAAGCAAATGATTTGAATATGTCTGACTAAAGCAAATGATTTGAATATGTCTGACTAAAGCAAATGATTTGAATATGTCTGACTAAAGCAAATGATTTGAATATGTCTGACTAAAGCAAATGATTTGAATATGTCTGACTAAAGCAAATGATTTGAATATATCTGACTAAAGCAAATGATTTGAATATATCTGACTAAAGCAAATAATTTGAATATGTCTGACTAAAGCAAATGATTTGAATATATCTGACTAAAGCAAATGATTTGAATATATCTGACTAAAACAAATGATTTGAATATATCTGACTAAAGCAAATGATTTGAATATATCTGACTAAAACAAATAATTTGAATATATCTGACTAAAGCAAATGATTTGAATATATCTGACTAAAGCAAACAATTTGAATATATCTGACTAAAGCAAATGATTTGAATATATCTGACTAAAGCAAATGATTTGAATATGTCTGACTAAAGCAAATGATTTGAATATGTCTGACTAAAGCAAATGATTTGAATATATCTGACTAAAGCAAATGATTTGAATAGAGAATGTCAGATGCCCAGGTCTAAAATGACTTAACATTTGGTTGCTCCGGTTTCCAACGATTATTAGTGTCATATATTTGGAAGCAATGGTCTCAACAGTGTTTTGTATAGGACCCAATAAATACTGTTGCCTATGGTCTGAACAGTGTTTTGTATAGGGTCCAAACAAATACTGTTGCCTATGGTCTCAACAGTGTTTTGTATAGGGTCCAAACAAATACTGTTGCCTATGGTCTCAACAGTGTTTTGTATAGGGTCCAAACAAATACTGTTGCCTATGGTCTCAACAGTGTTTTGTATAGGGTCCAAACAAATACTGTTGCCTATGGTCTCAACAGTGTTTTGTATAGGGTCCAAACAAATACTGTTGCCTATGGCCTCCAAATAACATTGGCCTATGGGCCCCCAAATTTCCTTTGCCTATGGCCAACAGAAAACATAAGAACGACTCTATGTACACAAGCAGTTGGGCGAGCTCCCCACTACCCCCCCACACACACACACATACAGACACACACACAGGGGCGCCGAGAGCCAACACGGGCCCCAGGGCAGAACATCATTGCGTGCCCCTTGTCAAAATATAGTCAATTCCGGATATAGTCATACAAAGAGTATATAGCCTACAAAAAGTTTTAAACTAAATTTATTTTACTTTGCCCCCGTTAATGCACTATAGCCGATAAAGCTACACAAGTTTTTCATAACAATGTAATTTGTGGAACTGACTTTTAAGACATGCAGAGAGAAAGCTACAACAAAACTTTGCGGGCTTTTCTTCTTGCTAACACTTCAATTATATTGTTGTAGTCAATCGTTCTTGCAAGTCAACCTTCCACTGCCAGCATTCCAAGGCTGGTTAGGCGTTCTTGACACATTGTCGATCTCAGAACATTTTTAATTCGGGCCATTGTGCTGAAAGATCGCTCTGCTTGAGCAACGGTAACCGGAAGTGTGCAGAAGATACGTAGCATAATGACTACGTTTGGAAACAGTACATCGATTTTCAAATTGTGTAAACGGTTCAGCAAGTCGAATGGCGACAAACTTTTCTGACCGAGGTTTGCAACGTGTATTGTTTTCAGATGCTCCAACTCATTCAACAGATCGGCGCTAACATCAACAACGTATTTATCCGCCAGGTTCTTGGCTGCGATGAGGACGTCATCTGTATTCATATCAGGATATTTCCACAGAACGCCGAACAATTCGCCCAAATTCTTCGCCGCTTCGTATCGTGTTGTTAAATTGGCAATCACGCAGTCAATCACGACGTAGAAAACGGAACGCTTGAAATATTCGTGTCGATCCTGCTGATCATCATTGTCGTCGAGAATTGTTCTGTCTGGCAATTGTCGTCTTCGTTTACGTTTTGTCTCTGCCAAACACAGGGACTTCAACACCGCAGCTCTCAACGACAAGCTTGCTCTCAGACAATATCTCATCCCACTTGGATCGAAGCAGTTTTAAGTCGCCAATGAGGTCACGAATCTTAGCAACTTCGACATCATGAGATGCTTCTCTTGCCTGCAGCAGCAAATTTCTAAAATTGATAGCTTTGATTGACAGCGATGCCATCATAATTGATTCGAACGAAGACAGGTATGAAATCATGCTGGCGACATTAGAGCGAGTCTCTGGTGTCAAATTCAGTTACTGCACTTAGGTAAGCGCTGTCATTATACCTGGCAAATGCGCTGTGAAAGGCTTAACACTATCGACACGAGCTGACTAGTGCATTTATGACGGAATGTTATCACTTGTGCACAGCACTCGGCCGAATGCACGCCACACAGGTTCAAGCTATGGCAGCCACATGGTGAGAACGTTGCCAAAGAAAATTATAGTTAGTTATGAATAGATTTCAATAGAAATATTATGAAATTCTATTGATAACTCCATGGCTTTTACCATCGGGAGGAAACGAAGAGGTTTATCGATTGAGCGAATTCTGGCTTGTGATTGGAATGAGAGCAAAATGCGCGCGTACAAGTTTCATCTGAGTTAATCCCGGTGGAAAAAGTCAAAGAGTTATCAATAGAATTTCACAATATTTCTATGGAAATCTATTCATAACTCTATGACTTTTTTTCCACCGGTACCGCTTCATCTTCATTCTATGACTAATTCTATGATGGCACATATCATAGATTTCAAGTAATGTCCTATCCTCACCCACCTTGTATCGGCCGTGGAGAGATGGAAGAAACAGAAGAAAAAACACACACATACAGACACACACATACAGACACACACATACAGACACACACATATACAGACACACACACATACATACAGACACACACACACATACATACAGACACACACACATACACATACAGACACACATACAGACACACACACATACAGACACACACACATACACACACATACAGACACACACATACAGACACACATACAGACACACACATACAGACACACACACATACAGACACACACATACAGACACACACATACAGACACACACATACAGACACACACACATACAGACACACACACATACAGACACACACACACATACAGACACACACACATACAGACACACCCACCTTGTATCGGCCGTGGATGAAACAGAAGAAAAAACTTCCGATGGCAATAACCTTTTTTTCCCATCTGAATGTGGAAGCTGTCAAAGGGAGACAATAGTGCCCTTGGCTGAAATGTAATGATGGCAGGGGCAATGAGTGCCAACAAAACTTGAACTTTTCCCAAGAGAAACGAATTAAAATAGGATTTAAAAAAAAGAAAAAATGACACACGTTTGCAAATTCCTCTCTCTCTCTCTCTCTCTCTCTCTCTCTCTCTCTCTCTCTCTCTCTCTCTCTCTCTCTCTCTCTATCTCTCTCTCTCACACACAAAAACACACACATATGCACACACAAACACACTAATTTATTTCCATACAACTAAAACACGTCTCCTATTAATGTCAATAATCTTTACTAACTTGTTGACACTGCACATTGTGCTTACATGTGATGTACACTGCACATTTTATATACATGTGATGTACACTGCACATTGTACATAAATTTGAGGTACCGTGTACATTGTACATACATGTTATGTACACTGCATGTTGTACTTACATGCGAGGTGCAGTGCACACTGTACATATCTCTATAACTAACATATTTTCATCAAGCACTTTACAAATAAAGTTGTTTTCTTCCCTCATTTTATATTTTTTGACTTGCAGACATTTTAATATTATTTAATAAGTGTCCCATTCATCATGGATACATAAGCAATTTATTAAGAAATATGGACAATTCCTTATTTTTTTTTCTTTAACTACAAGCTAGGGAAATGTTATTTCTTAATTGAAATCCCTTTAAAAGAGTAGGCTACTACGCAATGACTTTAGAACCTCTGAACTCGATTAACTCCCCTTTTGTCTCCAAACATCGCACGGGGTGAACCCGTTGCATCTTACCCTCAAACATAGAGTTGGGGGGGGGGGGGGGGATAGATGGAAGGACTTTTCTATCATCTGCCACCAAATTATGGTCCAATGCCAGTCAAAACATTCCACCGTCAGTGTCGATAAAACTGGTTGGATAGGAAGTATGTGGTGATGAGCTGGTGTGGGGGGGGGTGCAGTAAATTTATAAGGTATGTGGTGATGAGCTGGTGTGGGGGGGGGTGCAGTAAATTTATAAGGTATGTGGTGATGAGCTGGTGTGGGGGGTGCAGTAAATTTATAAGGTATGTGGTGATGAGATGGTGTGGGGGGGTGCAGTAAATTTATAAGGTATGTGGTGATGAGATGGTGGGGGGTGCAGTAAATTTATAAGGTATGTGGTGATGAGATGGTGGGGGGGGTGCAGTAAATTTATAAGGTATGTGGTGATGAGATGGGGGGCAGTAAATTTATAAGGTATGTGGTGATGAGAAGGGGGGGGCAGTAAATTTATAAGGTATGTGGTGATGAGATGGGGGAGGTGCAGTAAATTTATAAGGTATGTGGTGATGAGATGGGGGGCAGTAAATTTATAAGGTATGTGGTGATGAGATGGGGGGCAGTAAATTTATAAGGTATGTGGTGATGAGATGGGGGGGCAGTAAATTTATAAGGTATGTGGTGATGAGATGGTGTGGGGGGTGCAGTAAATTTATAAGGTATGTGGTGATGAGATGGGGGGTGCAGTAAATTTATAAGGTATGTGGTGATGAGATGGGGGGGCAGTAAATTTATAAGGTATGTGGTGATGAGATGGTGTGGGGGGTGCAGTAAATTTATAAGGTATGTGGTGATGAGATGGGGGCAGTAAATTTATAAGGTATGTGGTGATGAGATGGGGGGCAGTAAATTTATAAGGTATGTGGTGATGAGATGGGGGGGTGCAGTAAATTTATAAGGTATGTGGTGATGAGATGGGGGGGCAGTAAATTTATAAGGTATGTGGTGATGAGATGGGGGGCAGTAAATTTATAAGGTATGTGGTGATGAGATGGTGTGGGGGGGTGCAGTAAATTTATAAGGTATGTGGTGATGAGATGGGGGTGCAGTAAATTTATAAGGTATGTGGTGATGAGATGGGGGGCAGTAAATTTATAAGGTATGTGGTGATGAGATGGGGGGGCAGTAAATTTATAAGGTATGTGGTGATGAGATGGGGGTTGCAGTAAATTTATAAGGTATGTGGTGATGAGATGGGGGCAGTAAATTTATAAGGTATGTGGTGATGAGATGGGGGGGCAGTAAATTTATAAGGTATGTGGTGATGAGATGGGGGGTGCAGTAAATTTATAAGGTATGTGGTGATGAGATGGGGGCAGTAAATTTATAAGGTATGTGGTGATGAGATGGTGGGGGGTGCAGTAAATTTATAAGGTATGTGGTGATGAGATGGTGTGGGGGGTGCAGTAAATTTATAAGGTATGTGGTGATGAGATGGTGTGGGGGTGCAGTAAATTTATAAGGTATGTGGTGATGAGATGGTGGGGGGGTGCAGTAAATTTATAAGGTATGTGGTGATGAGATGGTGTGGGGGGTGCAGTAAATTTATAAGGTATGTGGTGATGAGATGGTGTGGGGGGTGCAGTAAATTTATAAGGGATGTGGTGATGAGATGGGGGCAGTAAATTTATAAGGTATGTGGTGATGAGATGGGAGGGCAGTAAATTTATAAGGTATGTGGTGATGAGATGGTGTGGGGGTGCAGTAAATTTATAAGGTATGTGGTGATGAGATGGGGGTGCAATAAATTTATAAGGTATGTGGTGATGAGATGGGGGTGCAGTAAATTTATAAGGTATGTGGTGATGAGATGGGGGGGCAGTAAATTTATAAGGTATGTGGTGATGAGATGGGGGGGCAGTAAATTTATAAGGTATGTGGTGATGAGATGGGGGGGCAGTAAATTTATAAGGTATGTGGTGATGAGATGGTGGGGGGGTGCAGTAAATTTATAAGGTATGTGGTGATGAGATGGTGGGGGGGTGCAGTAAATTTATAAGGTATGTGGTGATGAGATGGGGGGGGCAGTAAATTTATAAGGTATGTGGTGATGAGATGGTGTGGGGGTGCAGTAAATTTATAAGGTATGTGGTGATGAGATGGGGGGCAGTAAATTTATAAGGTATGTGGTGATGAGATGGGGGCAGTAAATTTATAAGGTATGTGGTGATGAGATGGGGGGCAGTAAATTTATAAGGTATGTGGTGATGAGATGGGGGGCAGTAAATTTATAAGGTATGTGGTGATGAGATGGTGTGGGGGGTGCAGTAAATTTATAAGGTATGTGGTGATGAGATGGGGGGGTGCAGTAAATTTATAAGGTATGTGGTGATGAGATGGGGGGTGCAGTAAATTTATAAGGTATGTGGTGATGAGATGGTGTGGGGGGTGCAGTAAATTTATAAGGTATGTGGTGATGAGATGGTGGGGGGGGTGCAGTAATTTATAAGGTATGTGGTGATGAGATGGGGGTGCAGTAAATTTATAAGGTATGTGGTGATGAGATGGGGGCAGTAAATTTATAAGGTATGTGGTGATGAGATGGGGGCAGTAAATTTATAAGGTATGTGGTGATGAGATGGGGGCAGTAAATTTATAAGGTATGTGGTGATGAGATGGTGTGGGGGTGCAGTAAATTTATAAGGTATGTGGTGATGAGATGGGGGTGCAGTAAATTTATAAGGTATGTGGTGATGAGATGGGGGGCAGTAAATTTATAAGGTATGTGGTGATGAGATGGTGTGGGGGGTGCAGTAAATTTATAAGGTATGTGGTGATGAGATGGGGGGCAGTAAATTTATAAGGTATGTGGTGATGAGATGGGGGGCAGTAAATTTATAAGGTATGTGGTGATGAGATGGGGGTGCAGTAAATTTATAAGGTATGTGGTGATGAGATGGGGGGCAGTAAATTTATAAGGTATGTGGTGATGAGATGGGGCAGTAAATTTATAAGGTATGTGGTGATGAGATGGTGGGGGGTGCAGTAAATTTATAAGGTATGTGGTGATGAGATGGGGGGTGCAGTAAATTTATAAGGTATGTGGTGATGAGATGGGGGGCAGTAAATTTATAAGGTATGTGGTGATGAGATGGGGGGCAGTAAATTTATATGGTATGTGGTGATGAGATGGGGGTTGCAGTAAATTTATAAGGTATGTGGTGATGAGATGGGGGCAGTAAATTTATAAGGTATGTGGTGATGAGATGGGGGGGCAGTAAATTTATAAGGTATGTGGTGATGAGATGGGGGGTGCAGTAAATTTATAAGGTATGTGGTGATGAGATGGGGGGCAGTAAATTTATAAGGTATGTGGTGATGAGATGGTGGGGGGTGCAGTAAATTTATAAGGTATGTGGTGATGAGATGGTGGGGGGGTGCAGTAAATTTATAAGGTATGTGGTGATGAGATGGTGTGGGGGGTGCAGTAAATTTATAAGGTATGTGGTGATGAGATGGTGGGGGGTGCAGTAAATTTATAAGGTATGTGGTGATGAGATGGTGTGGGGGGGTGCAGTAACTTATAAGGTATGTGGTGATGAGATGGTGTGGGGGGTGCAGTAAATTTATAAGGGATGTGGTGATGAGATGGGGGGCAGTAAATTTATAAGGTATGTGGTGATGAGATGGGAGGGCAGTAAATTTATAAGGTATGTGGTGATGAGATGGTGTGGGGGGTGCAGTAAATTTATAAGGTATGTGGTGATGAGATGGGGGGTGCAATAAATTTATAAGGTATGTGGTGATGAGATGGGGGGGGCAGTAAATTTATAAGGTATGTGGTGATGAGATGGGGGGCAGTAAATTTATAAGGTATGTGGTGATGAGATGGGGGGTGCAGTAAATTTATAAGGTATGTGGTGATGAGATGGGGGCAGTAAATTTATAAGGTATGTGGTGATGAGATGGGGGCAGTAAATTTATAAGGTATGTGGTGATGAGATGGGGGGCAGTAAATTTATAAGGTATGTGGTGATGAGATGGTGGGGGGGTGCAGTAAATTTATAAGGTATGTGGTGATGAGATGGTGGGGGGGTGCAGTAAATTTATAAGGTATGTGGTGATGAGATGGGGGGGGGGCAGTAAATTTATAAGGTATGTGGTGATGAGATGGTGTGGGGGTGCAGTAAATTTATAAGGTATGTGGTGATGAGATGGGGGGGTGCAGTAAATTTATAAGGTATGTGGTGATGAGATGGGGGGGCAGTAAATTTATAAGGTATGTGGTGATGAGATGGGGGGGTGCAGTAAATTTATAAGGTATGTGGTGATGAGATGGGGGGGCAGTAAATTTATAAGGTATGTGGTGATGAGATGGTGTGGGGGGGTGCAGTAAATTTATAAGGTATGTGGTGATGAGATGGGGGGGTGCAGTAAATTTATAAGGTATGTGGTGATGAGATGGGGGGGTGCAGTAAATTTATAAGGTATGTGGTGATGAGATGGTGTGGGGGGTGCAGTAAATTTATAAGGTATGTGGTGATGAGATGGTGGGGGGGGGGTGCAGTAAATTTATAAGGTATGTGGTGATGAGATGGGGGGGTGCAGTAAATTTATAAGGTATGTGGTGATGAGATGGGGGGGCAGTAAATTTATAAGGTATGTGGTGATGAGATGGGGGGGTGCAGTAAATTTATAAGGTATGTGGTGATGAGATGGGGGGGCAGTAAATTTATAAGGTATGTGGTGATGAGATGGTGTGGGGGGGTGCAGTAAATTTATAAGGTATGTGGTGATGAGATGGGGGGGGGTGTAAGGTATGTAAGGTTTTCGGTCAGGGGCGGGCACAAAATCTATTTATCTAAGTAGACACGTCGCTAATTATTAAAATGGAAAGGGGGGGGGGGCTTTAATATGTAATTAGTATTTAGCATTTATCACTGTAAAAATAACAGAGCTTTTTTTTTAAAGTTCTGTTTTCTTCACTAAATTATTAAAGTTCTGTTTTCTTCAATAAATTATTAAAGTTCTGTTTTCTTCACTAAATTATTAAAGTTCTGTTTTCTTCACTAAATTTTCTTCACTTATTAAACTGTTCCCGTATTGTACCGGAAGTCAAATCTCCAATTATTTTAAATACCTATAATTTTAAAAGTACCCGTCATTTAAGAGTTAAAAAGTAAAAAAATGTAAAATATGGATCTATTTACATGATATATGGGAGATTCACGTCCTCAGTGAAGTGTGTAGTAGAGATGAGGTACTTGGTTCATGTTTTACCATTTCGTAGCACTTGTATTTGTAGGAATACTCGTTTCTGCACCTACGGTACTTGTACTCGTACCAGTATTTGCATGATCAGTACTTGTAACATCTCCGGTAGATGATAGACAGGCTATACTTTATTCCAATATACAAGTTGGCCTGCATTGACCTAAACAGAAATGTTGCCATGGTGATCCAATGACGCAGACGTAGAGAGCAATGTATTGAATTAGAAATGAAATTGTTCTGCCTTATCAACAAACACATAACCATATGATAAAAAAATGGCGACGCCTTTGCAAACGTATTTTACCCCTTAGAAAAATTCACGAGTAAAAAAAAATGAGATAACTAAAATGCTAAAAAGTTAAACGGTGCGAGTTCATTCGGTGCAAAATGGAGAACGGAGGGATAAAAACGAAACGGAGAACCGAAATACCCAAGAAAATAATCGATTACATTTATTTTATTTTTGCTGCCTGAAAGCGATTACTTTTATTTTTAGTTATTCCGTTTCCTTTTTGCATATTTTCTTCCTCTTTTTTCTATTTTTTAAACACAAGTTTGGCTGGTTTCATAAAGTTCTGCACTTGCTTGGCTATACTGCCAGGTGGGAATAGCCTTTTACCCCTTAACGTTAGTGCAAGAACGAGAGACAATTATTCAATACTCTGACACGAATTAGGTGTGACAGGGCAGATAGAGAGAGCGCATAGTGTATTGAATTCATATAAAGTGGCATAGAAACCAGCTTGCAACAAACTCATGTGGGCAATGCTGGAGATTTAGCCTGTTCACAAATCAGGCAAGGGTTAGGGGTTGTTAAAAATACATAAAGACTTTATAGAACCTCTGGTTAAAATGTTTGAATCACACTATTGCATATAGGGAACACCAAAATAGGTTCCGTATGGGGAACACCAAAATAGTTTCCGTATGGGGAACACCAAAATAGGTTCCGTATGGGGAACACCAAAATAGGTTCCGCAGGTTAGCCCCTGGAACTCTGCTCTAGTAATGAATTGTGCGCCATATTTATTTACTATTTTAGAATCCCTGAAAGAACTGATTGTTTAAACCCTAGATCATATAAACCACTAATAGGATGGTCATCGCAGTGCCCTTCTTTCATCCCAACCAAAACTGAGTGTGTACTGGCCACGGAGGCACCACGGGAGACACAAGTAGGTGAATGGACACAACTGGAGTTGAAGCCGTAACCCACAGTTCGGGCTGCAGCATGATGATCCACCAATCCCCCATTAGCACAGAAAGAATGATGTTGGCTGTGCGGCCGCATTTATCAAATTAGAAACCTTTTACAGTAATGTTTATCAAATTATAACATTTTTACAGTGATGTTTATCAAATTAAAAACCTTTTACAGTAATGTTTATCAAATTAGAACATTTTTACAGTGATGTTTATCAAATTAGAACGTTTTTACAGTGATGTTTATCAATTAAGAACGTGTTTACAGTGATGTTTATCCTAACCCTGAGCCTAACTTCATACAACATTACAAATTAGGAATAACTTTTTGCATCTTCTAGAATCAGGCAGAATATTACTAGTGAGTGAAACCGGGAATGACACATTATGTCATTTTGTTCATAAATTTGGTCATTTTTAGGTGAAAAGCCTTAGATCCACAGTGACATTACAAACTTCCTTGCACACACAGAAAAACTGTTTTAAAAAAAACACTCTTGTCTTCCATATTTTCCTGTAATTATTTTTTGTCCTCATTAAATAAATTTATATTAAGTCGTGAAAATCCTATTTAAAGTGATCTTTGTTTTCCTTTTTTTTTTTAAAAAAAAAATTCGTCATTATGTTTAACGTTAATACAGGGGGAGGGATGCGGGGCTAAGATATTTTGTTAAAAGCTGTAAGCGTTAGGGCGGAAGTGGCGGGTCGGAGTCGGTTTCAAAGACCAAGAGATCGTCTGCTGTTCACGTGCGATGTTTATATTAACCACCCCCTTCCCCCCATACACACCAACCTCGAGGACCCGTGCAGACCTGTTGATCCTAACGCTACCCCCCTCCCCCATCCTTTTCCTAATTAAAAAAAAAAGATTCTAGAAAACCTGGCTAAGATGTATAGATTGCCATAATGATGACCTTAACCTATAGTTCATCTCACCCAGCCATTTCCGGTCTCACAGCAAAAAAAAAGAAAACAGAAAGCCCAGTGGTCCAAATGAGAAGTCGGGGGGGGGGGGAATTTGGAAGCCGGGGCTACAAAAATAAACAAATCAAACTAGTGCGCTTGACCACAATAGATACCGTCCAGGTGCGTCTGACGGCGGAGAGGAAGCACGCGCCAAAAGGTGAAGCAGACTTGAGTCTCAAAATGTGTCAGCGACAGGCGTGTACTGGTTGAACTCTATAAGTTAACAATCTAAAAGTTTAGCAACACCCCCCCCCCTCCTTCCCACTTATGCTGGTGTAATTTTTTTCTCTCCTTTTTCCGATAAAGTTTGTGAACTTTCTTGACAAAAGAGTTTGCTTGTTTTAAAAACAATTCTTTTCAATGTCCCGTTACTATAGCCTTGTGGAGTGTGACTGGCAGTATTTGTTATAAATTATTTGACCCAGTCTATCTAGTTAGATAGCACAGGGATGCCCCCAGCAAAGGTTGGGCCTCTGACAATCTCTATCAACTGGGGCCCCTGATCACACCCAACTGTCTGTACATAGCAGATCACTTCAACAGACGGGGCCCAGTAGTACACGGGTTCCTGACGAGTTGCGCCCCTTGAGTTCAAATCACCCGGTGTATTCTAAAACAATGATAGCTACAAAGAGAAGACAACTGATGATGTTAAAATCATAATATAGCGTTCTTAGGTTGTTTGGAAGGGTGGTGGTGGTGGTGGTGGGGCAAACCAGAACATTTGGGGCGCCTGATTGATTCTTAACAATGGGGCTGCTCTGCAAGATTCTGGCCCAAAAAAGGGCCCACATTATTATGACTACATAAATAGATCAAATATTTTTCTCAAGCGACGGGGCCCAAAGGTTCGGTAAAGGCCCGGGGGGTGACATGGGCGTCGCTAGGAATTTTTCCAGGGGGGGGGCAAAACTTTTCCAGGGGGGGGGGCAAATAACTTTATGACATTTTTTTTAAATGTGTGTGTGGGGGGGGGGATGAGCAAATGTCCCCCTTGCCCCCCCATGAATACGCCCTTGGGGGGTGACATGTTTAGGTTGCTCTTTCATGTTGCGACACCAGAAAGTAATTTTGCTTCATAATTATTTTAAAAGGTCAATTGATTGAATCCAAATGATTATAATCGTGTATTGTCGAGTAGAATTTACATGTGTGCAGCTTTCACCCTTCTTACTAAATTAGAACAGGTCCAAATGTGGGTTACAATGTATGAGGACACAGTCACAAACCCACAAAGTGAAACTTTGAAAAAAAAATTGAAATAAAATAACAAAACAAAAGATTTGTTCATTTGAGCGTTGATTTATTTGTTTTTTGTTTTAAACTGAAGTTAGGGAGGACAAGAAACAAGAATATATAATTATAATGGATCTAATTACATATCTAACAGAACGATCTGTGCCAGCTGCTAAATCTGGACAGTCTCCTGTGCCAGCTGCTAAATCTGAACAGTCGCCTGTGCCAGCTGCTAAATCTGGACAGTCTCCTGTGCCAGCTGCTAAATCTGGACAGTCTCCTGTGCCAGCTGCTAAATCTGGACAGTCTCCTGTGCCAGCTGCTAAATCTGGACAGTCTCCTGTGCCAGCTGCTAAATCTGGACAGTCTCCTGTGCCAGCTGCTAAATCTGGACAGTCTCCTGTGCCAGCTGCTAAATCTGGACAGTCTCCTGTGCCAGCTGCTAAATCTGGACAGTCTCCTGTGCCAGCTGCTAAATCTGGACAGTCTCCTGTGCCAGCTGCTAAATCTAGACAGTCTCCTGTGCCAGCTGCTAAATCTAGACAGTCTCCTGTGCCAGCTGCTAAATCTGAACAGTCTCCTGTGCCAGCTGCTAAATCTGAACAGTCGCCTGTCAACTCATAAATCTGGCATAAGTTTTATAAATAGTGAAGTGCTTTTCAGAAGTCTGATCAGCTCATATAGAAATATTTTTTCCACAATATTTACGTCACTCTGCTATTCAGAATATTTTCCTGAATTATACCTTGAGTAGTACTTGTACATGGGTAAAAAAAAACATAGTTAACTAACCTATATATGTTTTCTTTGTACAATAATATATATGACGGAATAATACTGATTATATCATTATATGTGAAATGTTGTGATAATGAAAAAAAAGTTGATGCGAGGTATTAATATTTAGACAGTGCCTATTTCCTGGGATCACTTCTCCCTCAACAATTCCAAATGTGGGTGTAATGGGGGTGGAGAGCTACACGTGAATTGAACAAGTTATGAATGTTATTTATACATTTAGGAGACTAGTGGAAGTAATAAGGGAAATCTGTTGTTACATTTTTTTACCACAATGTTTTCTGCTGAGTAAATGAAGACAGATTTTTAGAATCCATTCACATAGTATGACCCTATAACAGGTGAGGGTCTGTTTGGGGTGGGGTGGGCAGGTTTTCGTCTTGATCTTTATATAAAAAGGTGGGGGTGGGGGGTAGTTGATGTCCTTTATATTACAGTTGATATGACATACAATTCTTTAATGAAACTATTTGAAAAACAGTTGGTAGAGGAAACCTTAGTTATAAGAGACATGTGAATAACGAATGTGTTGTATAATACTATAATTGAAGGGACAGTGAACATTTCAAATTACATTTTAATTCTAAAAAATGTGAAAACAATCCATAATTAGATGGAGCAAATTAATTTAAAAGCAGTTTCAACAGGGGGTGGGGGAGGGTGTGGTCAATAATTTAATAGCTATTGAAAATTTGATTTTTAATAGTTTCTGCAGTAGGATGAGATGATGACATATAAAAGATTGGGGAGGGGGAGGCAGGCACAGCATAATTTAAAATCCTAATCAGAACTAGTTTCTCTAAGATTACAAGCTGCTGTGGGCCACCTAGCCTTATGATTATTTCCAGCAAGCAGATTAAAAACAAATGTACATGAGATTAAACTGCCTTGGGGTAAAAGTGATTTTCTTAGGAGGAGAATAGGTTATGGTGGCAAAAGAGAAAGGGATTTCAAATTCCACTGGATTAACCAATCAGTCCAATTGTTACATAGAAAAACAAAGGTAATGATTAAATGACAATTATTATTTTAAAAAAAATGACAAAAATTTTAAACACAATCGTTATAATAACATACATTTAGCACAGGAGCTAAATAGCTTTCTTTGGTGATGTGGTAGATCTTAATTAAAATGGGGCAAGTGTCAAAGGGAGTGTATAGTTAACTGTTTACTGATCTGCATTTATGTATATGTACAACAATAACAAATAAATCAAAACAATAACAAATAAATCAAAATGAACAATAAATCACAACAATAACAAATAAATCACACAATAACAAATAAATCACATAATAACAAATAAATCACACAATAACATATAAATCACAACAATAACAAATAAATCAAAACAATAACAAATAAATCACAATAACAAATAAATCACAACAATAGCAAATAAATCACAATAACAAATAAATCACAACAACAACAAATAAATCATAATAACAAATAAATCACAACAATAACAAATAAATCACAATAAACGAAATGGGCCAGTTTCAGTAAACCCTTTAAAAATTAAAAATATAATCAAAGACATTTGAAAACGTTTTTAAGATTCCAATGTAGAATAGGCTTTGATGTAAGTGTTACGTGTTTCATGAAAGTCTAATCTATATTTTAAGAAACAGACAAATGAAATGCTATTATATTTTGATTATGTCTCTAAATGCATATACCTCTTCTAAAGGAGATTGTGTTTAATACATTATTTGAATTGTAAAACAAAAAATCAAATAAGTAATAAAAACTAGTGAATCCTAAAACAGTTTTTACTCCAGACTAAATCATCAAATGAAATAGCTCTAACTTTAGGTCATTAGAGATACTTACATAATTACATAACAAAGACTCTATTTACATAAAAGGATAAATACTCTAATTTGATAAGAGACTTCAAGAACATATACTGAAAACTAATGTCAGCTATATTGTTTCCTGCAGCATTAGTTAACAGAACTGTTAAAAATCAAATAAATATTCTGAGTATTTTAAAATTCACATTCTTTTTAAAAAACAGAAAAATTTAAATACATCAAACTGATTAAAGGAGGGGGGGATATACCAAAATATTCTGAATGTAAGAATTCAAATTATATAAAAATATTCAATCGTGAAGATTTTGTACTAAACGAATACATTTACTTTATATATTAAAGTCCCAGTTTCCTGTATAAATCTTGTAAATCCACTTGCTTATGTATTTCAACACAATGTTGTTTTAGAAAAAAATCACTAGAACAGATTTTTCTATAAAAAGCAGAAAAAAAAAATGTATTGATAATTTGATTAAAATGAAACACTAGCTGTTAGCTGAACACCATAATGTGCTAACAAAATGCAAAAAAGATTTAATCATAATTGCTGCTTATGAATTTAATAGATTGTTCTAGCTTTTCTTTTCTGTGAAAAAATATTTAAAGAAACGAAAATCAGATTATTTAGTCAAAAAGATGGTCAATGAATTTATAATTTTGGAGGAAACATATAAAAAGTCAAAATCATTACATGGGCAGAACAAATACTAGAGTTAAGTTTACACTCAAATATTTTTTGCATAATGACAATTCAAATAAATTGGTCCTAATTTTCCAACTATATTATATACAATTAAAATATTTAAAAATGATAGATATTTTTAAAATGTATTTCATTAACATGTATGACATATTGTTTAAAAGTCTTAATTGTAAAATATAATATTTCCTTCAAAACATAAAAAAAAAAAATACAAAAAATTAACATTTCATTTGGTATTTGTATTATCAGGTATTTGTATTATCAGGTATTTGTATTATCAGATATGTCACTATTACAGCAAAAAAAAGAAAGAAATCAATTTCAGATTTGAACAGTTTAGTAACAGAAAAAAAAACAGTATCCACTTTTTCTTTTTGCTTTACAATAAAATTTACTTAATATTAAGAAAACAAAAACTTGTATAAACACTCCCAATGAAATAAACATTTTATATATAGCATATAACATGACTTAGTTCCTTGAACATCTTGCGGAGCAAAGGATCATATAGCATCAAAGACAATGATAAACAGAACTTATTTAAAAATTTCCATTATCTTCTTAAAAAAAAATTCCATGAAACAAGCATATACCATCAATGTTATATGCAATATTCTTTTGCATAATATATATTTTTGTTGGTTTTAAATAAGCTTTCATTTATATACATAGCAATTACAATATTTGTTAAAACAAGAATTCAGATGCATCCAATGTTGTTCATAGCACCAATTCAAAACAACAAATCGAATAATTTAAGTGAGTGGCTGATATAAAAGAAAAGTGCATCTGTGAACTAACTTAACATGGAGTTGTTTTCTGTTTAAAGAGAACTTCAGTCCACTTACTGAATCCTCTTGTAAAAGTAAAATGAATGAAAAGTAACCAGTAAATGGAGCTATAGTTACACTTGTGTTTTTTTAAGTAATAAATTTTTAATTTCAGCACTAAGGTTATGTGAGAGCTAATGGTTAAATTATTAAAATAAAGCGTGAATATTTCAAGTCCTGGGCCAACGGTAGCAGGAAAATTTACAAATATATTGAATTGCATGTTACTTTTGTGACGTAGAAATTCATAGCAAAATTATCAGATGATTGCACATTTTCCTTCATCACTTAACTATGTACAAACATAACCTTGAAATATACACCCTGAATACAGAAATGACACAAAATATGAACAGTTATGTAATGTTTAACTACAAACAAAAAATTACCATAGTTTGAAATATTTATGAATACAATGTCACTAATGGTAATTTTTTTAAACAATTTTTTTTTCTTAAATAACAACAACATAACTTTGTTTACAATACTTGATAAAGCTTCACATTGTTATTCGCTTAAAAGATTCACATGGCATGCGTGAATCTTGTTGATGTAATGTGACATTATTAATAACAAAATAAACCTTCTACATAAAATGATGCAGGTATCTGGTTATCTTTTTTTTAACATTAATGAATTTCTCAGTAACACGGTTTCATTCCTCTAACTTTACCTTATTGTATTTCTCAGTAACACGGTTTCATTCTAACTTTCCCTTAATATTCCTTCAATGGTTGTGAGTATCATTAATTCTATCTCAGTACAGTCCAGTTTGAAAAGAATTAATGAGTGGTCCAAAATAATTATGTTGCAGGCCAGTTAAAGTTATATTTAGGCCAACTAACGTAGACATGTTAATGTTACATTATCATTCAATCATTTCCAATACAAAATTAATATTTTTGTGGACTATTGTACATACAAAAAAGGCTGGCTGCTTCTATTTATAATTTCATAATTATATTAAAAGTAATCTACACAGGCGCCTACACCAATGGGTTCATTGTGCAAAAAAGACTAACATTTCATAAAAATGGGTCAAAGGTTATCAAACATTCACTTATAAAAAAAACTTTCACTTTGGAGGTGATGAGGTACATTTTGTTTTTAATTAGGAAAAAAAACCAAAACACAACATAAGTACTAAAACTCATGTGGCTGAATTGCTGCAACAAATCAAAACACAACATAAGTACTAAAACTCATGTGGCTGTATTGCTGCAACAAATTATCTTCAGGTCACTACACTGAAATTATTTTTTTTTGGGCAAGTAGTTTTTGGGATTTCGTCTCATAGTTCTTTCATTTCTCTATGAATCAGACTCTCTAAATAACAAAACTGTGGTGATATTTGAGGTATTCACTAAGTCGTATTCTATCTTTCAATGAACATCACTGGTAGTTCAGGCCCAGGTGTAAACTGTGTTCGAACTGACGGCTTGATATCAAACAGATCACTCTTCTTCAGCCAATATCTCTGCAAAATCTGAAACAAAATGTACAATTATAGAATGAGAGTTTTCAAAATGAGAGAGTTGCATTAAAAGATATAATTCTTAATATATATATATATATATAATATATAAATACATATATAAATATATATGACAGAAAAAGAGATATTTAAAAATCATGCTAATGCATTCAATTTAATCTCACCTGAATTGTTGCCAAGTATATTTGACTCTCAGCAATTCTTCGACCTGTTTAAAAGAGAAACAGTATGGTATAGTTATACATTTATTTACTCTATTTCAATTTGTCAATTTAAATGTCAATTATTAAACTTTTTTTACTTATTTATCTAAAGTATATTTTTTATATTTTTATTTATGAAAAAAGGAATGTAAATATAATTCTAATGTGGATCTTACCCACACAGCTTCTGGTACCGAAGCCGAATGGCACAAATGAAAAAGGAGATGGGCTGGCTTCTTCTTCCCCTCTCAACCACCTGTCAGGTCTGAACTCATCGGCGTCTGGGAAGATGCTCTCATCATGGGACATGACATAAACATTCAACATGAGGATTGTCTGTGTGAGACAGACAACAAACAAACGTAAATAATCATACATGTGTGTTTATGTGTAAGTTATGAAAAGGTCCAATCCAGCATTGAGAACTAAAAATGTAAGAGATCAGCAGTTTTTACACACACACAATTATACCAACATTTTACATAAGACATATATTTTACAAAATAATTATGTTAGATTATGGTATTATATTGATATTACCATTTACAGAAAACTCACAACTGGTTGCACATAAATGACATGAATATCCTCTTTTGAATGTAGGTAATGTATACACATAACCTTTGACAGGTGAAAGAAGGAGATTGTAACTGAACTATGTAGAATGGAAGTGAACTATCTGGAATGTAACTGAACTATGTAGAATGTAAGTGAACTATCTGGGATGTAACTGAACTATGTAGAATGTAAGTGAACTATCTGGGATGTAACTGAACTATGTAGAATGTAAGTGAACTATCTGGAATGTAACTGAACTATGTAGAATGGAAGTGAACTATCTGGAATGTAACTGAACTATGTAGAATGTAAGTGAACTATCTGGAATGTAACTGAACTATTTAGAATGGAAGTGAACTATCTGGAATGTTATTTTAAGTGTGTGACCAAGTATATAAGGGAGTGGCGTTAATAGCTGACCACTGGGGGATGTACAGTCACATATAGGAGACAAATGTCTAGACAGAAAGTCGTGTGGTCAGTCTTATTGTTGCACTTGAGAATCTTTAGCAGTTTAAGAACAAACCAGAATGTATTATGATTTATGACATTTATATTTTGAAAGGATTTTTTTTATTTTATATTAATTTTACTCTGTCGTGAATAAACATGTGCTGTAAACATTTTTTTTCTTCACACAAAATATGTCATGAAGCTAATATGAAGCTGTCATGAAACTAATGTCATGAAACTAATGTCATGAAACTACTACTTACATCCTTGGCAATAAAATATGTCATGAAACTACTACTTACATCCTTGGGAATAAAATATCCACCAATAGACATGTCCTCTGTAGTTGTCCTGGCATTCATTGGGATTGGTGGAAACAACCGCAATGTCTCTTTAACGCAAGCCTTCAAGTAGGACATCTTCTGTAGATCTGAGCTCTCTGCCTGCCTCTTCCCTAGAATGTTGTCTATTTCAGCAACCAACTTTGTTTGAACATGCTCATTCTTGGACAACAAGTAAAACAGGAATGCCAGAGAATTGGCCGTCTAAAAGATAAAGGTGTTTTTCAACGTAGTTTTTTTTTAAAAGGGACTTAAATAATCGATTGTAAATTATAAATTAGTCTCTATTTATTGCTATATATATATATATCTTCATGTATAAACAATTCATGAGTATTGGAGATTTTCAGAAATTTGTATTTACAAAATGATTTTTGATTTAAAGTTTGGCCCAAAAAAACATAAGGAAGAGTATGTGGTACTAACTGACCAATCTAAGGACTTACTGTGTCAATACCCCCCATGAAGATTTCAATGATGTTGTCCACTATTTCATTCCTGGACAGCTGATGTGTTGAGACAACATATTTCATGAAATCAACGTGCTCTCCTTCTGTTATATCATCAGATTCCAATTCTTTAGTGACTTCATCTATTCGTTGGTTTATAATGTCTGCAGCTGTGGATATACAAACAAATGTAACACAAAAAGGCGTAATGAAAAGACAAATAATGAACTCATTAAGCTGTGAATAAATTGTTGATTGTGTTTTATTGCAGACCTAATTATAAAATGTTGAGAGGTAATAATTTAAGTGTAAAATTTATCAGTAGGAAATATCATGACCAGAAACTGTTAATTATGTCTGGAAAATCTAAATCTAAAAAATGCTGGTTTTAAACTTACATTGTCTTTAAGAAATGATTTAGAAGCTAAGGCAAGGTAAAGTAGGTCAAATCAGGTAGGTAAAATCAGGTAGGTAAAGTCAGGTAGGTAAAGTTAGGTTGGTAAAGTCAGGAAGTTAAGATCAGGTAGGTAAAGTCAGGAAGTTAAGATCAGGTAGGTAAAGTCAGGTAGGTAAAGTCAGGTAGGTAAAGTAAGGTAGGTAAAGTTAGGTTGGTATAGTCAGGTAGGTAAAGTTAGGTTGGTATAGTCAGGTAGGTAAAGTTAGGTTGGTATAGTCAGGTAGGTAAAGTTAGGTTGGTATAGTCAGGTAGGTAAAGTCAGGTAGGTAAAGTCAGGTAGGTAAAGTTAGGTTGGTATAGTCAGGTAGGTAAAGTCAGGTAGGTAAAGTCAGGAAGTTAAGATCAGGTAGGTAAAGTCAGGTAGGTAAAGTCAGGTAGGTAAAGTCAGGTAGATAAAGTCAGGTAGGTAATCAGAGGTTTTTATACAAACTTACCAAATTCATAAATTTTATCCCAGGATTGCACATGTTCCCTCCATGGGCGAGTCCTCAAAAGTTTATGGAGGTTGGCGTACACCATGAGCTGATGTCCAGTAAGGAACATGGTAGCTATAGACTGGATGAATGCATTCACTCGTTCAGAAACTTCCTTCTCAAGACATCCAACTCGTTTGTTTAACATAATATAAAGTATAGCTGGGATAAAAAGATAACTTTGATAAATACAAATAGTCCTATAATGTGAAATGGATATGCAAACATTGCAATGCGTCTGTTTACGAAATAATGTAACATGATAACTGAATGACCTCCCCCACACACACACAGACTTGAATGCAGGACAACAATTTATTGGCACTAATGTCTTAAAATAATTTTTATCAGCCAGTGGCACCGAGAGCCAACGCGGGCCCCAGGGCAGGACATCATTGCGGGCCCCTTAATAAACAATTAGTCGTGAAAAAAATGACATGGTTGGGGCTGACGGGCCCCCTTTGGGCAATGCGGGCCCCCTGGCAATGACCCCCCTGCCCCCCCTCTCGGCGGCCCTGATATCAGCTACAAATGTGTGAATTAGTGAAACATTCAATAATATCAGATTAGCCAGTGGAGGGCCCCTAAGTCTTTGCCAAGCTCGCTTATAGATATCAACATTCAGGTCTACCTATAGATATCAACATTCAGGTCTACCTATAGATATCAACATTCAGGTCTACCTATAGATATCAACATTCAGATCTACCTATAGATATCAACATTCAGGTCTACCTATAGATATCAACATTCAGGTCTACCTATAAATATCAACATTCAGGTCTACTTAAAGATATCAACATTCAGGTATTCTCATTAATGGTGCAAACATTGACCAGTACTCACTCTCCATAGTAAATTTATTTAGTTCGTTCAACAGCCTTGGTACCAGGTGTGTTCCACCTTTTTCATCTTTCAGGTAGCCCAGCCTGTCCACTAGGTCAACGCACACCTGGTTCATACCTTCCACGTAATCACTAACAGCTTTGGGGCGAAGTTTGGTGGCCAGAGCACTCCGACTCCGTCTCCAGTATTCTTTATCACTTTAGGAAGACAAAATGATCAATGGCTTTATAGAAATAAATAAATAGGCCTAACTATACGCGAAGTTGTCCTGTAAATACAAGGTAATTGAATTTCGGGTTAGTTTAAACCTAGATCTAAGTTTATTTTTACTTAGCATCTAGTGGCAGTAATGTGTACAACAGTTTGCTTTTAAACTGACGTTCGTTTCCTTGACTACCGAGCATTACACGAACAAAATGACTAGGGTTTGCCAGACTGGGGTATGCTTGGTTTTAATTTCCAAACAGTTTGAGGAAATGGACTTACCTTGTCAAAAGATAAAGTTTTTGTGAATTTCAACAAAAAGTTATTAATTATTATTGATGTTTGGACGCCCAACAATTAGCCTGACGTAACATGTGTTGTCTTGTCTGAGGCAATGGGTTGGGTCCGTGAACCAAAGATGGCTACAGATTCTCTGAGGCAATGGGTTGGGTCCGTGAACCAAAGATGGCTACAGATCCTCTGAGGCAATGGGTTGGGTCCGTGAACCAAAGATGGCTACAGATCCTCTGAGGCAATGGGTTGGGTCCGTGAACCAAAGATGGCTACAGATCCTCAGTACATTTCAGTTTACTTTGCTGTTAAATGGTGCTGCTCTTTGTAATATACAAAAACCCAGAACGCAACCATCAAATGACTACATGCGTGACAACGTAGAGTGTTCATGGGGCGGAGGGGGGGGATATTCTTTTAGTATGCCCCCCCTCTTCCTCAAATATTATGCGGGCACTCTATCAGATATATTTGCTGATAGAAATTCTGGTAAAGAATATAGAAGGTATAGAGAATAGTTTACGTTCATAAACAAATTAATGAATACAAGAGAATAGACATATAGTCTTGAGCACAGAAATATTTAAGCACATTGAAAAGGATGGGGGGGTGGTATAAATTGACTATGAAATGGATGAACAAAACTTTCACTGGCAATGTTTATAGGAAGGTGTTCATCTTCTTCAACCACCTCTAACCAATGCCCCGCGGTACACAGGTGAACTTCTGACATTCCAGAAATGCCACCAACTGTCGTCCCTACCCCCACATACCCCCCCCCAGCCCAATTTTTGATTTTCTTTTTTTTTAGAAACTTTTCTACAACGAAAAATGGTGGGAAAAGAAGCCACTTTATAATATATTAAGGTGGGGGGGATAGAGAAATAAAGATAGGATTGATATACATGTATATGATAGATAGATTGATATACATGTATATGATAGATAGATTGATATACATGCATATGATAGATAGATTGATATACATGCATATGATAGATAGATTGATATACATGCATATGATACATAGATAGGTATACATGTATATGATAGATAGATTGGTATACATGTATATGATAGATAGATAGGTATACATGTATATGATAGATAGATTGATATACATGTATATGATAGATAGATTGATATACATGTATATGATAGATAGATTGATATACATGCATATGATAGATAGATTGATATACATGCATATGATAGATAGATTGATATACATGCATATGATAGATAGATTGATATACATGTATATGATAGATAGATTGGTATACATGTATATGATAGATAGATTGATATACATGTATATGATAGATAGATTGATATACATGTATATGATAGATAGATAGGTATACATGTATATGATAGATAGATTGATATACATGTATATGATAGATAGATTGATATAAATGTATATGATAGATAGATTGATATACATGTATATGATAGATAGATTGGTATACATGTATATGATAGATAGATTGATATACATGTATATGATAGATAGATTGATATACATGTATATGATAGATAGATAGGTATACATGTATATGATAGATAGATTGGTATACATGTATATGATAGATAGATAGATAGGTATACATGTATATGATAGATAGATTGATATACATGTATATGATAGATAGATTGATATAAATGTATATGATAGATAGATTGATATACATGTATATGATAGATAGGATTGATATAAATGTATATGATAGATAGATTGATATACATGTATATGATAGATAGATTGATATACATGTATATGATAGATAGATGTCCTGCTCTTATATTAGCCGGGGAAATAGGGTGTGGTCAGTAAAGACACAAATATAAAGGGATATATAAAGAGGATCGGGGCAGTCCCAGATAAGTTACTGCAGAGAGGGGCGGCACAGCACCAAGATAATGACAGAGAGGGGCGGCACAGCACCATGATAATGACAGAGAGGGGCGGCACAGCAACGTGATAATGACAGAGAGGGGCGGCACAGCACCATGATAATGACAGAGAGGGGCGGCACAACAACGTGATAATGACAGAGAGGGGCGGCACAGCAACGTGATAATGACAGAGAGGGGCGGCACAGCACCATGATAATGACAGAGAGGGGCGGCACAGCAACGTGATAATGACAGAGAGGGGCGGCACAGCAACGTGATAATGACAGAGAGGGGCGGCACAGCAACATGATAATGACAGTCGATAGAATAGGGGACAGATAGGGGTGGATGAACTTTTCACAATAATTTGGGAATCACCGGTACGAAGATCAATGATGCGATCTGTGGAGGGGGGGGATTAAAAAGAAGTGAATTAGAATGAGATATTTCTATGAGACATTTCTATGAGACATTTCTATCCTGGGACTGCTAAGCATGATGGGAGTCTAACAAAAACCACAATGGACGGTTTCTCTTACACCCAAGTGCTGTCATTGGCTAAAGAAGAGTAAGGTTACAGTTGTTGTTATGTTAATTCCTTCCTTGAAGTGACAAAAAGATTAAAGTAACTGAAATAAATGTTTGATATGTAAATCATTTGGAAAGTCTATTTTCCCACACTAGTGCCCAGAGGAGGTTGCGCGCACCTTCCTCTCTCTGTCACACCTTCCTCTTCCTGTTACACCTCCCTCTCTCTGTCACACCTCCCTCTCTCTGTCACACCTTCCTCTTCCTGTCACACCTCGCTCTATCTGTCACACCTCCCTCTCTCTGTCACACCTCCCTCTCTCTGTCACACCTCCCTCTCTCTGTCACACCTCCCTCTTCCTGTTACACCTCCCTCTCTCTGTCACACCTCCCTCTTCCTGTTACACCTCCCTCTCTCTGTCACACCTTCCTCTTCCTGTTACACCTCCCTCTCTCTGTCACAGCTCCCTCTCTCTCTCTGTCACACCTCCCTCTTCCAGGCACACATCCCTCTTACAGCACTTCTAATTTAGAAGCCAACGTTGGGATTGTGCTAACGATCTGAACCGACACTTAAGTGTAAGGAAGGCGCCCCGTACACACCCCAGCTATACGCCCAGTACACACCCCAGCTATACGCCCCGTACACACCCCAGCTATACGCCCAGTACACACCCCAGCTATACGCCCAGTACACACCCCAGCTATACGCCCAGTACACACCCCAGCTATACGCCCAGTACACACCCCAGCTATACGCCCAGTACACACCCCAGCTATACGCCCAGTACACACCCCAGCTATACCCCACAATGACGCCCTGGATGCAATAACTTGGATATCTCCCCTTTCCCCCAAGTTGGTTGAGAGTGCTGATTATTGCTGATTATTGCTATTGCTGATTATTGCTGTTTACTGCTATTGCTGATTATTGCTATTGCTGATTATTGTTGTTTACTGCTATTGCTGATTATTGTTGTTTACTGCTATTGCTGATTATTGCTGATTATTGCTATTGCTGATTATTGCTGTTTACTGCTATTGCTGATTATTGCTATTGCTGATTATTGTTGTTTACTGCTATTGCTGATTATTGTTGTTTACTGCTATTGCTGATTATTGCTACTGCTGATTATTGTTGTTTACTGCTATTGCTGATTATTGCTATTGCTGATTTTGGTTGTGTACTGCTATTGCTGATTATTGCTATAGCTGATTATTGCTTTGGATTTAAAATGGGGTCTTTCTTGTTGAATGTAATCTCGCCTTTATCGACATTGAAATCTTCACATGAGTTGTGGCTGCAGAAACACGAAGGCAATAAGAGCCAGTCTGATTTCAGATTGTAAGTTAAAACAAATTTGAAATGGATTTCACTGACCACTGTCGGACATATTTGAGGAATAGGGAGTTAGAAATAGGGTCATGTAGAGAGCTTGTCCTCACCTGGTCATTAGTCCGCCTTGTCTGTTTCTCAAATTGTTGTACAGAACCCAAGACTCGTAAGGGGGTCTGGAAGGGTACTTCCCTTCTTTCCTTAGAATCTCCTCCAAGAGGGCGGGGTCTGCCACGGCAAGATTGTGTCTCGGACCAAACTGTTCCCGGAATATTTTCCCAAACTGTCGATGGCGCCGACGCTGAAACATAAATAGAAAAAAAAAAACAAAAGAAATGAAGAACGGGGTCTGTACAGTCGGTGTGAGGAGACTGGATATGAACCCATAACACACAGCATGCAGATCAAGTTTACACCACTAGGTAGCACGGTATTAAATGAGTGAAGGACAAAACTCCCAACGGACAAAATCAATAGGCAGGTTCCTATGTTGTTGTTTGTTTTATAGCTAAATAAAGGATTGGCTTTCGACCACTGTGGTTCTATGCTGTTTGTTTTACCGTTCGCTATAAAATGTGTGTCTATCGCGAGAATTGGCAGGTAGAAAAAAAAGATACGGTCAGTCTTGTCCTTGGGCTAAAACTATAAATTTTAATTTGTTTTACCTGGCAAGATAAATTGTCTGTTGATGTAAAGCTAACAAAAGATTGGCCTTTGACAACTGTGTCTAGGATGGCTAATGCAGCTTATTGGGGGGTTCCACGACTTTTCGACCACGGGACACTTCGACCACGGGACACTTCGACCCCGGACTATTCAACCCCGTCAACTGATCAAAATAATATTTCAATTATTATTTTTTGTTTTAAACATGTTTAGTAACTTTGTTCAACATGTGTTTAATTGTTAAAGATATTTATATGTTTTATTTAAAATGTGTGTTTTGTTTCAAATTTTGGTTTTAATTGGGTTTTTATTTTTATCAGTTGACAGGGTTGAATAGACCGGGGTCGAAGTGTCGCGGAGTTGAATAGACCGGGGTCGAAGTGGTGTCGCGGAGTTGAATAGACCGGGGTCGAAGTGTCGCGGAGTTGAATAGACCGGGGTCGAAGTGTCGCGGAGTCAAAAAGTCCGGCCACCCTTACTTTGATATAAAAAATCCTCTTAAAAATACTTTTTTTTATATTTTTACATCTAGGTATTATGTAGTACACCCAGGTATTATGTAGTACATCTAGGTATTATGTAGTACATCCAGGTATTATGTAGTACATCCAGGTATTATGTAGTACATCTAGGTATTATGTAGTACATCTAGGTATTATGTAGTACATCCAGGTATTATGTAGTACATCCAGGTATTATGTAGTACATCCAGGTATTATGTAGTACATCCAGGTATTATGTAGTACATCTAGGTATTATGTAGTACATCCAGGTATTATGTAGTACATCCAGGTATTATGTAGTACATTTTATAATAAAAAAATAGGGACTAAATATAAGATTTTATAATAATAGTGTAAGTTTGGGGGTTATGTCCGCTATGGACTTTGTCCGCTGGGGGGGGGAGGGTTATATCCGGATATCGTATTAAGTACAGTGTAATCAAATTGTAACCCTCAGTAAGAGACGTGTAAGAAACATGTAGCCATAGATGTAATCTAAAGACACTAAGTGTAATTACGCTTCATAAATCATAATGACGTATTTACTGTTCACAAATCCAAGGTTCACGTTACACAATCTTTAATATGACCTCCCGTTAACATGGCCGTCATGCCTTTCATTTACTTTTATTTCAAATATGTCAGCGTCTCTGTGTGTGTGTGTGTAGGGGCGGGGGTGCGGGTAGAAATTCCATCATTTTCACTGTTTTCATTTTTTTTTTTTACTACAAGCCCAGCAAGTGTCGAGCAAATATTCTGGTTAAATGTATGCCTGATTAAACGGGGGAAGTGACTCCGTTAGAGCAACAGTATCGAAAGGAGTTATTCTTCCCTTGTCAATACGCCAGTATCAGACAGGAGGGTCAAGTGGGGTCTTTAGCGGTCAGCAAACAACAGCACAATCCCCCCCCCCCCCGCTCGTTTTTCACTTTAGCGGTTCTAAAACCGAGAATTCGTTAGAATGGGACATAATTGGGATACATGTACTGTTGGGATACATGTAGCCTATCGTTGGGATACATGTACCGTTGGGATACATGTACCGTTGGGATACATGTACCGTTGGGATACATGTACCGTTGGGATACATGTGCCGTTGGGATACATGTACCGAGATGAAAACAACGTTGACAAACGTTGATCTAAGTATTATCTCGACTGTTTTGTTTTGTTAATATTCCCCGGGGGTGGGGAAAAGGAAACAAATGACACGCAAACTATTTGATTTAAAAAGAAAAATAGGGCGCTATAATGATCTCCACCCCGAGACTGCAAGGCGCCATGTTATGTTGACACACTGTAGAGTTTGCGGTGCTACTTGTGGATGGAGACTATGAATAGGACGAGGGAGTCAAGAGAAGAGAGTAGAACTCTCTATAAATAGAACGGTGTGTTGACAACCTAGTATAATCTGAAGAGTTACGCATGATGGACACAGTGTGGTAGAGAAAGTAGATCACTCTAATGTTAGGTCATGCGTACTATACCATAGCGATGTGCAACAACCATAGAAATATGACCATGGTGATACTTTACAGCACAATACCCAACGAAATTAATTAACAAGACAGAGTTGTAACACACCATAGCAAAATACCATAGAAATACCTGTGTACACTATCTAATACCACAGTATCAAATACCTGTGTACACTATCTAATACCACAGTATCAAATACCTGTGTACACTATCTAATACCACAGTATCAAATACCTGTGTACACTATCTAATACCACAGTATCAAATACCTGTGTACACTATCTAATACCACAGTATCAAATACCTGTGTACACTATCTAATACCACAGTATTAACTGTCTAGTTATTTAGCGAGGTTCCAATATACACAAATGGCCTGTACATAGCGAGGCCCGTATGTAACTATGGCCCGTATATAGCGAGGCCCGTATGTAACTATGGCCTGTATATATCGAGGCCCGTATGTAACTATGGCCTGTATATAGCGAGGCCCGTATGTAACTATGGCCTGTATATAGCGAGGCCCGTATGTAACTATGGCCTGTATATAGCGAGGCCCGTATGTAACTATGGCCTGTATATAGCGTGACTGGGGTCTGTGACTAGGTGCGTCTGTGAGTCTGTGACTCGGTGCATCTGTGACTCGGTGCGTCTGTGACTCGGTGCATCTGTGAATATGTGACTAGGTGCGTTTATGACTCGGTGAGTCTGTGACTCGGTGCATCTGTGAATATGTGACTCGGTGCATCTGTGAGTCTGTGACTAGGTGAGTCTGTGACTAGGTGAGTCTGTGACTAGGTGAGTCTGTGACTACGTGAGTCTGTGACTAGGTGTGCCTGACAGACGGGATAAGGGTTTGATACCCGGAGTGACGTCAGAGTCAATGTGTCGAGCGCGTGAAGTGAACTAGCGAGTACGATGACGCAGTAGCAGGAGATCGATAGTGACGAGTGGATACTTACAAACGGCGATACTTAAAGTGTACTACACCGACGTATATTACCCCCACCCCACCTCAACGTAGACACTTTAAGAAAACTTTGGGGTGGCAGGGATGGTTGGGTCGGGGGGGGGGGGAAGTTAATGATGACAGGTAGACGCAGATAGAGCTACATAGCATATTTCTTTTTTTAAAAAAAAATCTGGCAAAACACCATGATACATTTGGAAAAGAAATTGTGTGTCAATACAAACTGGCCTGGAATGTTTACCGCGAGAGCCAGAGAAAGAGAGAGAGAGAGAGAGAGAGAGAGAGAGAGAGAGAGAGAGAGAGAGGATGTATGTGTGTGTGAGTGAGCACTGCGCGATCTTTGCCTCTGTAAGTGAGTGCAGTGGAAACTACTCACAGTTCAGGTTAACTGGTGTGTGGATGTGTGTGTGTGAGTACCTGTATATACATCTATATATTAGTTTGTGCGCGTGTTTGTAGGCGTGGTTTTTTTTATTTTTCAAATGTTCCGGGAGGGGGGCTCATTGTGTATACGGGGTGAAACACAGAAACTATTTCAAGAATGTTTTCCTAACATTGACGGTATAGCAGCCCGTATGTGTAAACTGGTCTGTCCGCGTGGCCGTGTATGTGTGTAGCAGCCCGTATGTGTACAGTGTATGTCCGCGTTCCCGTGTATGTGTGTAGAAGCCCGTATGTGTACAGTGTATGTCCGCGTGCCCGTGTATGTGTGTAGCAGCCCGTATGTGTACAGTGTATGTCCGCGTGCCCGTGTATGTGTGTAGTAGCCCGTGTATGTGTACAGTGTATGTCCGCCTGCCCGTGTATGTGTTTAGCAGCCCGTATGTGTATAGTGTATGTCCGCGTGCCAGTGTATGTGTGTAGCAGCCCGTATGTGTACAGTGTATGTCCGCGTGCCCGTGTATGTGTGTAGCAGCCCGTGTATGTGTACAGTGTATGTCCGCGTGCCCGTGAATGTGTGTGCAGCCCGTATGTATACAGTGTATGTCCGCGTGCCCGTGTATGTGAGTAGCAGCCCGTATGTGTACAGTGTATGTCCGTGTGCCCGAATATGTGTGTAGCAGCCCGTATGTGTACAGTGTATGTCCACGTGCCCGTGTATGTGTGTAGCAGCCCGTATGTGTACAGTGTATGTCCGTGTGCCCGTGTATGTGTGTAGCAGCCCGTATGTGTACAGTGTATGTCCGTGTGCCCGTGTATGTGCAATGTGTCCCTGGATTAGCTTGTCTATTTGTTTGACTGTCCGCTATCGCGTTTTCCGTGTATATGTCCGTGTATGTCCAAGTTTCTCCATGTTTTTTGCACATGTTTCTCTTCATGTGGGTCTGTTGTCAAGATATTATACTCTATTTAGTGCATATACAGGTCTGGTGCCAAGATATTATACTCTATTTAGTAGATATACAGGTCTGATGTCAAGTTATTATACTCTATTTAGTAGATATAAAAATCTGATCAATTAAAATATTTATGAAGTCAAGCATTATTTATTTTTTTTTTTACAAAGAAAGCTTTTTGTCACAAGCCATTTGTTTTTTTAATCAACGGTACGGCATTTTTCTAAACTGCATGTGTTTACAGAGAGACCGGAAGCGAGGACAGATTCATTCTCATAAATAAAATTCATTGCACTTTTTAAGAGGGGAACATTTTTTTAACAGCGGTTGTAAACTTTCTATTTGTGATAAAAATGATAACAAGATTAAATTTATTAAATCTGTTATCACATGAAAGAAAGTGCGCATCTGTCTGAACACAAGTAATAACGGTGTCACTTACAGAAACAACGTTGTTATTCGCAGACACAACGGTGTTATTCACAGACACAACGGTATCATTCACAGACACAACGGTGTTGCTTACAGACACAACGGTGTTATTTACAGACACATCGGTATCATTCACAGGTGTTATTTACAGACACAACGGTGTTATTTACAGACACAACGGTGTTTTTCAGAGACACAACGGTGTTATTTACGGACACAACGGTGTTATTTACGGACACAACGGTGTTATTTACAGACACAACGGTGTTTTTTAGAGACACAACGGTGTTATTTACAGACACAACAGGCGTCTATAGTGTTTATAATTTCACGAAAAAATGTTGGCTTAGTTCTGTTGTTTGCTAATACTGCATTGGGTCCACGTCAGAATCCCCGATACAATTTAGGAAATGTGACAAAGACCTCTGGGGTCGGTGGGATCCGAACTCTGCCCCCCCCCCCCCACCATGCTCGTGATTCGTTTTCGGTATCTGAGTGAATAAAAACAACATTCATTATTTTCCCTGCGCATATTCGATGTTTTAAAATGCTCTTTACTAAAACCAAAGTATTTAGAATGGTTTAAACATTATGTACTAAGTCCTTTGTTTGAAACAGTAAGAAATTCTGACATTCATATTGAATTTTTTAAAGAAAGCCAAAAGTGGAGTTCAGCCTCACCCAAAGTGGCAACGCTCCAGAGACCCTAGATGCAGGACACAATCCGTTGATGCCTTTATATGATATTTAAAAAAAAATGCTTTTGATGTTATACGGCAAATAAATCTGGCAAAGACTGTGATTAAAAAGTAGGCGGTGTTACGTGATGCAAGGAATAATTTAAAAAATAAACCAATTGCGGTAAGACAAGAAAAAATAACGATTACGGGAATTCTTAATGATCATGATATGTGCTAATCACTATGACTTACTACGTTACTCCACACTGTGACCCGTGTCATGGGTGCAAGGTCAAGGTCGGGTCTCGCGTACGTCACACAGGCGTTAGTCGATTCGACGCAAAGTTATTTATAAACCAAAACACTCTCTCGATAAAAACTTAGCGGTGCTCGGAGTTGTTTCATGAGACAAACAAAGGAAATGACGTCAAACCATTCACAAACTAGCGGAAGTGATAACGTAAATAGATCAATTTAAAAAAAGAAGGGAAAGAGGGAAACTAAAGAATAAAAATATGATCGGACGTATGACTGAGAAATAAGATTAGAATAATGGTAAATTTTTCTTTAGTTTGATTTCTATAAGTACGGATCCATGTGATAGTTTGTTAGACAGAGGTTTAACGTAGATAATTAAGGAATAAAATGACTGATGAACTGAGAACTTAGCCCAGGGAGACACGTATATACAGTTGTACCCATGGGCGTCGCTAGAAATTTTTCCAGGGGGGGCAACAATTTTTCCAGGGGGGTGGCAAATAACAACTTTATGACATTTTTTTAAATGTAAGGGGGGGGGGCAAATGCTCCCCTCTTATATGACATTTTTTCAAAATGTAGGGGGGGGGCAAATGTCCCCCCCCCTTTGTTCTCCCCCCCCCCCCCATGAATACGCCCATGGTTGTAGCCCAGGGAGAAACACATAAACAGTTGTCAATTTTTATAACTTTTAAAGTGGCCTTCTTTCTTGATGTATGCGCCAGCGTGCTCTTGCTTAGTACTGCATACGTTGCGTTCAAATTTGGAATATAGACTAACAAACCATAAATATAGACTAACAAACCATAAATATAGACTAACAAACCATAAATATAGACTAATAAAATATAAATATAGACTAACAAAACATAAATATAGACTAACAAAACATAAATATACTAAACAAAAAACAATTTGTCTCGAAATAAATCACTCCCGATCAATGTGTTTCTCAGCTGTTATATGTCTCAATGTGTGTCTCAGCTGTTATTATGTCTCAATATGTGTCTCAGCTGTTATTATGTATCAATGTGTGTCTCAGCTGTTATATGTCTCAATGTGTGTCTCAGCTGTTATTATGTCTCAATATGTGTATCAGCTGTTGTTATGTATCAATGTGTGTCTCAGCTGTTATTATGTCTCCATCTACTGATTTGAGACCAAAATCAATAAATAAGACACTGGAGATAATATAAGTTTGATATTCTGGACTAAACATGACTTGATAAGTAGCAATAAATAAATTATCAACGTGCCACCATGCTGTTAGTAATGACGATTTGTACTTGTACTTTATCGTTCATTTTAATACACGTTTTTTTTTAATTTGTTTACAATTGTTGTTTTTTTTTTAATACATTTTTTCTTATGCGGCTCAATAGAAGTTTCAACAATATACTGCACTCTTATACCAGACAATATACTGCACTCTTATACCAGACAATATACTGCACTCTTATACCAGACAATATACTGCACTCTTATACCAGACAATATACTGCACTCTTATACCAGACAACTGTTTCATTAACCAAAGACCCTTCAACCAACAGTTTGTATTTTTGGTTCATCTAATGGACGAGAGATAGCAAGCAATAAATTCATATGATGATTGTATTTTTGGTTCATCTAATGGATGAGAGATGGCAAGCAATAAATTCATATGCTGATTGTATTTTTGGTTCATCTAATGGACGAGAGATGGCAAGCAATAAATTCATATGCTGATTGTATTTTTGGTTCATCTAATGGACGAGAGATGGCAAGCAAGAAATTCATATGCTGATTGTATTTTTGGTTCATCTAATGGACGAGAGATGGCAAGCAAGAAATTCATATGCTGATTGTATTTTTGGTTCATCTAATGGACGAGAGATGGCAAGCAATAAATTCATATGCTGATTGTATTTTTGGTTCATCTAATGGACGAGAGATGGCAAGCAATAAATTCATATGCTGATTGTATTTTGGTCGATTTCTGGGTTTTTATTGTCTAAGAGTTGATAAATCCACAGCACTTCACCGTGGATTACGCGTTGCATTTAAAATAATAACATGGACTTGGTGGCAATCGGAACCAAGCCCTAGAATGATGTCACTAAGTGATAGGTTTAGACTGAGTGTCTGTCTGTGTATCTGTATGTAAGTTAAGTTACTCTATTTCTTCGCATTAAGCCGGTCCATTGAACTATTCATATAGAATGACACCTTATATATATATATATATATATATATATATATATATATAAGGTGTCAGTCTCTCTATATATATATACAAGCCCGTAGCTTGCGGGGAGGGCCAGGGGGCCTGGCCCCTCCCCTGTGTTTTGTCTGGTCCCCCTCTGCTTATTTGTTCTACTTAGTTAAATGTATTACCTGGCCCCCTGCTATTGCCTGGCCCTCGTGTAGAATGCCTGGCCCCTGCTGTAGCATTTTCACGCTACGGGGCTGTATATATGCATATATAAGCTGCAAATAATAAAGATAACAACTGTTTTCACAACTTAAGACTTAAACAAGTAGAGGGTATTTTGTTTTGCTTTTTCTTTTTAATTGGGTTGCATTGTGAACTTTGCACTGTGAACTTGGAGGGGATGAGCTATCAATCAAAATCTTGCCACGCTGCTAGTGATGCGAACAATCTGGCATTAAAAGTCAACCGGTGCGCCCAGGCACGCCGAGAGGGGGGCAGGGGGGTCATTGCCATGGGGCCCGCATCTTTAAGGGGGCCCGGCCGCCCCGACCATGTCAATTTTTTCTAGACTTATTTTTTATTAAGGGGCCCGCAATGATGTCCTGCCCTGGGGTCCGTGTTGGCTCTCGGCGCCACTTGGTGCGCCTAAACACTCTTTAGCCTATTTGTCTTATACTGATCCCAGCTCTTCAGACTGTGTACACTTTTCGAATCTTTTTCTAAATATATTTATTTATTTATATTTTAGTGTTTATTTTGGAGTAAATAATTGATCAGTCATAAATAATTGATCAGAGTCATAAATAATTGATCAGAGTCATGATATTTTCAGGTCATAGAATTCATTGGGTTTGTTTCTTGATAGCTTTCAGGTTTAACCATGAGTCCAAGCTTACATCTGGAACATTCTCGAAATAGGTTTCATTACATATAAGTTAACCATCTTACATATTAAAGAAAAGGATACAATTTTGTATTAAATTTTGTATAACATTTTGTTCATGCGAGTTTTCAAATGTTTGTAAAGAAAAGCAAGTTGAAATGTATTGAATCAAAACATGGTGTATATGAATGAATGAATTAGGTATATGATTTTAAATGGTAGTATATGTATATATATAAACTAAATGTTGAATTGTTAAGATAATTTTTACTTCATGAAATCACAAAAATATTTCTTTACAGTAAAAAAAAAAACCGCTGAACGACTAATTAGTTTGAGTGACAACAGAAAATAAGTGAAAGAAAACAAAACACAACGTCAGAACCGCCAAATGGAATGAGTGCAGGCTCCAGATATAAAGTTGTTTGCTCCAGATATAAAGTTGTATGCTCTCGCTATCTTTCAACCTTTCAACATTCTCCACGGCTGCAGCCCTCCGGGTCCTGGAGTCTATCAATGCCAAACAGTTGACGGGACAGAAACAGGGAGTGGGGGGGGGGGGAATCTTGAATTCTGTTTCAGCGTTGAATTTCAAACAGAACAACTGACATACACAAGACATCGATGAAAAGCTCATCAGAATGAAAGATATTTTGAAATCTATGTGGGTAGCTACTGGCAGCTTCAGACGAATACACAACAGTGCATCACGAGTTAAGCCCTTGGGTTGTGTGATTTCGATGGATCAACTTGGCGTCTATAGATATGAACATCTTGGGAGGAGTAGTGTGCCAGTTCGATTCGATACCTTCTAAGAAACCTCTCCTGTTTTCGCAAACTACCTCTGAAGTAAAGGAATGAAGTAATCCCTCAAGTTTATAATTCTAGCCATTGAGTTATAAGTACTTTCAAGGGTTATATTACCCCAAGTACTTTCAAGGTTTATATTACCCCAAGTACTTTCAAGGGTTATATTACCCCAAGTACTTTCAAGGGTTATATTACCCCAAGTACTTTCAAGGGTTATATTACCCCAAGTACTTTCAAGGGTTATATTACCCCAAGTACTTTCAAGGGTTATATTACCCCAAGTACTTTCAAGGGTTATATTACCCCAAGTACTTTCAAGGGTTATATTACCCCAAGTACTTTCAAGGGTTATATTACCCCAAGTACTGTTCCAAAATGGCCAAGTCAAGAATAAAATAAATTGGGGTGGGGGGTGTTAGACGTACTAGGGCAGTCTAATTAGTATATTTATCTAAACTGATTGTGACCTTAGCTGAAGTAGCCGGCGGTCAAAGAACTGCTGTAAGACAGGTCCAGGCCAGACATCTTGATTAACCTGCGGTCAGTTTTGACCAACGGCTGGCTGGTTTCGTCTGTGAGCGGGAAAACCCAAATATTTTCATCTTTAATGTCCACACATATAATGAACCAAAACACTTTCACAACACACGTAAAAAACACACGTAAAAAACACACGTGCACAACACATGTAAACAACACACATACACAAAACATGTAGACAACACACGTACACAACACACGTACACAACACATGAAGACAACACACGTATACGTACACAACACATGTGCACAACACACGTTAGCAACACACGTATACACACACACACACACCATATACACATACTTAAAATGCGTTAAAATATCAAAGCAGATGTGGAAAAATACTTAACCTATTGACTCGATTCTCTTTAACGTAATGAATCAATTTACTATGACATGTCAATTGACAATTTTTAAAATTATTTTTTACTTATTATTAAAAGAATAAAAACTGGCTTCGGGATCCATAAGAATTTAATTCATGGACACGAACACTGTAAAATAGAATATTGTTATCGAGATAACAAAGTTTTCAAAATTTCTAATAGATTGGAATTAGTGATAATTTCCATAACACAGAATCCGCCAGACAAGGTTACTATCTTAAAAGCCCATAAAAAATCGGGAAAATTCTAACCGCTGACAAGATCAATATGGAGAGAAGCGGGTGAGGGAATTTCCGGAATGGTATGCAGCTGTGATTGTCACAGCCAATGAATGCCTTGTACTAAAGTGTATATTTGATATATAGTGGATTCCGCTTAATTGGGACACCGCTTAACTGGGACAGCCGCTTATTTGGGACAAATCTCAAAGAAACCAAACCAAGAAGCCAATAGTAAATGTGTATGTTTAATTGGGACAGCCGCTTAATTGGGACAAAAAGCCTCGGTCTCGATGTGTCCCGATTAAGCGGAAGGGAGGGAGGGAGGGGAGAGAGGGAGGGGGAGGGAGAGAGGGAGATGGGAGAGGGAAGGAGAGAGAAAGGGAGGGAAGGAAAGAGAAAGGAAATGAGGGAGAGAGGAGGTAGGATGGGAGATATAGGGGAGGGAGGGAGAGAGAGGGTGGGAGAGAGGGAGGGAGAGATAAAGAGTGAGGGGGTTAGGGAGGGAGAGAGAGAGGGAATGAAGAGGGAGGAAGGGGGAGAGAGGGGGAGGGAGAGAGGGGGTTAGGGATGGAGAGAGAGGGGAGGGAAGGAGAGAGGGAGAGAGAGGATGGGAGAAATGGGAGGAAGAGATAAAGAGAGAGAGGGGGGGCAGGGAGGGATAGAGAGGGAAGGAGGACGTGGGAGAAAGGGAGGGAGGGAGGGGGTGGACAGGGGGAGAGAAGGAGGAGGAGAGAGGGAGAAGGGAGAGGGAGGGAGAGATGGGAGAGAGAGGGAGGGAGAGAGAAAGGGAGGGAGGGAAAGGGAGAGAGAGGGGGAGGGAGGGAGAGAGAGGAAGGGAGAGAGGGGGTAGGGAGAAAACAGAAGGTAAACAGAAAACCTTATTTTAAACCCGGGTACTTACAACTAGTATATATAGTGTGTGTGTGTGTGTGTGTGTGTGTGTGTGTGTGGGTGTGGGTGCGTGCGTGCGTGCGTGCGTGCGTGCGTGTGTGTGTGTGTGTGTGTGTGTGTGTGTGTGAGAGAGAGAGAGAGAGAGAGAGAGAGAGAGAGAGAGAGAGAGGAAAAATAAAGGGTAAATCCCTCCAGCGTGACTGCGCTGATCCCTCCAGTATCACAGTAAGTGTGACTGCGCTGATCCCTCCAGTATCACAGTCAGTGTGACTGCGCTGTTCCCTCAGGCCATCATTGCGCAAAATCAAATCCTACCTTAATATCTTTTGATTCAAAAGACTCCATGCATTAATATACAGAATAGAACGCCGCGACATTCCACCATCTCCCCCCTCCACACACATAACTCCTGAGTGTAGACAGTTTAAGGTGACGATAAGCTGAGAGTAATACTAGCTGTGGGCTAATTAGAACGTCATCAATATGTTGGGGGGGGGGGGGGGGAATACAGTATGTGTGGGTGTGTGAGTGGGGGGGGGGTCGGTTAGACATTAGTGACATCACACAAAGATGAAAGCCGTGACCTGGATGTTAAAAACGTTTCGACAGGTCATTGTAAGAGACAGAATTAGTTCAGTATAGGAGGAAGGTGTGTGTGTTCGTGTGTGTGTGTGTGTTTGTGTGTGTGGTCTAGAGCAGTGCTTCTCAAACTTTTTGAAGTCACGGCCCCCTTGGAACGCCAATCAATATGTCGAGGCCCCCCTATTTTTTTTTGGTTTAAATTGCTTAAATTTATAATTTTTCGAAATTCCACGGCCCCCCTCCGGACAGTCCACGGCCCCCTAGGGGGGCCGCGGCCCACCACTTTTTGAAGCACTGGTCTAGAGAGCCCCCTTTCCCTCCCCACCGCCGCAAGATCCACTTTTCTAGAACGGTTGTTGTGGATAATTATTCCGGATGAGGGAATAATCAGAGAGACACAGTTACATATACACATAAATTTATTCATATCATACAAAGACAAAAACACCATATATAAAAGCAATCAAATACACACAAACATACATACCTAAACACACAAACATACGTACCTAAACACACAAACATACGTACCTAAACACACAAACATACGTACCTAAACACACAAACATACGTACCTAAACACACAAACATACGTACATATGTACCTAAACACAAAAACATAGTACCTAAACACACAAACATATGTACCTAAACACACAAACATATACGTACCTAAATACACAAACATATACGTACCTAAACACACAAACGTATATGTATTAAACACACAAACATATATGTACCTAAAAACAAATAACATAGTTTAAAGACGCATCAAAACCAAGTGTATATAAACACACAAACGCCTGCGCGTAAACACATAAACACAAGATATCCTACAGAATTATACACAAAATGTGAATATCTCGAGTTTGTGATTACTACAAAAGAAGATGTGTGGCTTTACAGAACACTGCCATTTTATTATGTGGCTTTACAGAGCACTGCCATTTTATTATGTGGCTTTACAGAACACAGCCATTTTATTATGTGGCTTTACAGAACACTGCCATTTTATTATGTGGCTTTTCTGTCATTTTATTAAACAGATTGTCCTCTGGGGAATACATGACTAATATAAAGTAAATGTAAAACAATGAATATCGTCATCAGTAATCACAGAAGCCATTGAGTCACTGACTCGGTTCATCTGTTAATGACTCTATACACCGCCTACTGACTCGGTTCAACTGTTAATGACTCTATACACCGCCTACTGACTCGGATCGCCATCTTGGAGACGTCAGGCCAAGGGCGGATATGTTTCATTGTCAAGATGGGGGAGGGTGGGGGGCATTCGTTCGTTGGAGTTGGGCCTGGATTGGTTCGGGATGGGGCAATTCCTCGGGTAAGCCCTTACATTTATGTCTAGCTCCTTGGGTAAGCCCTTACATTTATGTCTAGCTCCTTGGGTAAGCCCTTACATTTATGTCTAGCTCCTTGGGTAAGCCCTTACATTTATGTCTAGCTCCTTGGGTAAGCCCTTAAGCGAACTATAACCTTTAAAAAAAAAGAGAGAGACAGAGACAAGATGTTCCGCCCTCCAGGCTTTGGTCCGTGAGAGCTGACCTAGACATGTACCACGTGAACTCTTGTGGTCAGTTCACAGGTCAGCTGAATTTGAGGATTATTGAAATACAAGCTGTCCAGCCCCCCCTCCAATACACACCCCTGCCTTTTTTTTTGGTTTGTTGTCTTAACCCTTCCCCCACCCCCGGGCTATCACTTGACCACACAGAATACTTCCCCTGTCTATCTTTTGATGGCGGGCTGGCTTTTTATTTGAATAGGTAGAATGTTGCCCCAGTTGTGTAATAATAGTTTTGAAATTCATGAATGTAAATGTGCCTACAGATGTACGTTATATAGCTATATGAGCCTACAGATGTACGTTATATAGCTATATGAGCTACAGATGTACGTTACATAGCTAGCTACATGTGCGTACAGATGTACGTTATATAGCAACATGAGCCTACAGATGTACGTTATACAGCTATATGTGCCTACAGATGTACGTTATATAGCTATATGTGCCTACAGATGTACGTTATATAGCTATATGTGCCTACAGATGTACGTTATATAGCTATATGAGCCTACAGATATACGTTATATAGCTACATGAGCCTACAGATGTACGTTATACAGCTATATGTGCCTACAGATGTACGTTATATAGCTGGACCAAGATTGTAGAACATATCTACCATTGATTATAGTTTTAAATGAGTGATACGTGGACCAAGATTGTAGAACATATCTACCATTGATTATAGTTTTAAATGAGTTATAATTATTTTTCTAAAACAGAATTAGAAACAATGGCCATCTCAACACTTGTTATATTACAAAAGGCTTAGCCAATTGTACAGCTAGTATTTCATATGACCTTTGACGGTAACTTATATTTTACAAAATAAAATAATGTACCTGATAATCAGTCCACACAACACAGTCATATGATCTAAGCGTTCAGTTGTCTTCAACCAATCATAAAGAAAATAAAAAGGGGGGGGGGGAGAGCAACGGAGTGTTAAATGGTCCCAACAAAGGTCACACTGACCGACAGAATCTACCTGTCGCCATCCTTCGTGGGGGTCACCTAATTCTTCACCGTCTGCATCAGATGGGCCCTCCTGGTTCACAATTGAAAAACGACAGAAGAGATTAACTTTAATTCCTCGTAGGCACAAGATGTCGTGGATAAGAGTGTTCACTGCTCCAGTCGCTGTGTCTGATATACTTCACTGCACATTGCCGGAGAATTCGACAAAAATCAGGACCGTGAAAAATGTTAGGAAAATGGGGAGTGGGAGGGGCGGGGGAGGGGGTAAGGTCAGGTCAGGTGTGGTGAAATAACAAGGACAATTTCAGAGACGTCTGAGTTGTCCACATTTTAAACATAATCAACTACCCATGTGACCCACGGAATTGTCCACATAATCAACTACCCATGTGACCCACTGAATTGTCCACATTTTAAACATAATCAACTACCCATGTGACCCACTGAATTGTCCACATTATCAACTACCCATGTGACCCACTGAATTGTCCACATTTTAAACATAATCAACTACCCATGTGACCCACTGAATTGTCCACATAATCAACTACCCATGTGACCCACTGAATTGTCCACATTATCAACTACCCATGTGACCCACTGAATTGTCCACATTTTAAACATAATCAAATACCCATGTGACACACTGAATTGTCCACATAATCAACTACCCAGGTGACCCACGGAATTGTCCACATTTTAAACATAATCAACTACCCCTGTAGCCCACGGAATTGTCTAGCTAGCAGGGATTCCCAAATTGTGGCTCACATGGTGAATTCAAGTGTTTCGCCAAATATTCTAACAATTACTCAATCGAAAATCTAAAATTTGTTTGAACTCTTCTTTCTTTCTTTTTTTTTTGTTCTTTAATTGTGGGTCGCGATGACCCTCCGGGAGGGGACAGGTTTTACCGTGGATCGCAAACAGAAGTTAAAGTACTACTGGGAAAGCATCCAAAGCCCTAAATTCATGACAGTTTGGGGCCTCCACACCACACGACCATGAACCCCATATACGATTTGCAATGCTGATTAGAATGGCCGACACTGCACACAATGTTTCGGATAAATTTAAGGTGGTAAAATTGAAACAAGGTTAATGGCATGCATCTACTGAACTTTTGTTGTGCACGACCTAAAACATGGCTATAAAACATGTTCAGCTTTGTGTGTATAATTCAAATAAAATGATACCAGAAGACCACTCTCAACCACTCTAAAACCACACACAACCACTCTAAAACTACACACAACCACTCTAAAACCACACACAACCACTCTAAAACCACACACAACCAACCTAAACTCAAACAAGCCGACTATCACATACACAGATAACACAGAACACGCGATATTAAAAACCTTAGTACTGAGGTGAGATATGTAGGTAGTACTGGGGTGAGATATGTAGGTAGTACTGAGGTGAGATATGTAGGTAGTACTGAGGTGAGATATGTAGGTAGTACTGAGGTGAGATATGTAGGTAGTACTGAGGTGAGATATGTAGGTAGTAATGAGGTGAGATATGTAGGTAGTACTGAGGTGAGATATGTAGGTAGTACTGAGGTGAGATATGTAGGTAGTACTCAGGTGAGATATGTAGGTAGTACTGAGGTGAGATAAATACGTAGTAATGAGGTGAGATAAATACGTAGTAATGAGGTGAGATATGTAGGTAGTACTGAGGTGAGATATGTAGGTAGTACTGAGGTGAGATATGTAGGTAGTACTGAGGTGAGATATGTAGGTAGTACTGAGGTGAGATATGTAGGTAGTACTCAGGTGAGATATGTAGGTAGTACTCAGGTGAGATATGTAGGTAGTACTGAGGTGTGATATTAGGTAGTACTGAGGAGATATGTAGGTAGTACTGAGGTGAGATATGTAGGTAGTACTGAGGTGAGATATGACACAGTAACATGGCTACAGCGAAATGTGATTTAATTTAAAGCATAACTATTCAATAGCAGAAACTATCACCTTAAGGATCAGAGGTCGCAGGGAAAAGACGATCCAGCTGAATTTGTATTTATTATAACCTGTGTCATATTATGGTTGTCTACGGAAGTCTGTCTGTACATATAGGCATGTCACTGGGCCAGATTCATTGTGTTTGTCAGTAACTTTCAACACCACCACCCCCCAGACACACCCTCCCCCTAACCATAACCCTAATCCTCTCCTGCCTTCTTTGACCCCACCCCCAAGACCTCGCCAGCCGTCAAAACAACATAATTCTAACCCAGGCTAGACAGCAGACTGGGACAACTGGTCAGCTCAGTTCACAGCAGGGAGCCGGGCAAGAGGTCACAGACTTACAGCTGACTAATGTGTCCAACATCCTGGTTCTTTACCCACGCTTGCCTCCCATACAACTACCCCCCCACACACACACACCCAATAACACACACACCCACCGACACACACACATCTAAAATAAAAAAAACTAGATAAATACATTTGTTATTTTTTGAAAGTTGATTGAAAGAAAGTCAAAGGAACCACATACATACCTGAATACATACATACATACATACATACATACATACATACATACCTGAATACATACATACATACATACCTGAATACATACATACATACATACATACCTGAATACATACATACATATATACCTGAATACATACATACATACATACCTGAATACATACATAATACATACATACATACCTGAATACATACATACCTGAATACATACATACCTGAATACATACATACATACATACATACATACATGAATACATACATACATACATACCTGAATACATACATACATACATACATACCTGAATACATACATACATACATGAATACATACATACAAACATACCTGAATACATACATACATACATACCTGAATACAATTTAATTTTGATTAATTACAGCTCATAATGCGCCATTTTTATTGATAGGAAAAAATTTTCTTAGCCCCTTCCCCCCTTCCCCTACCAAGGTCGGCCTTTGAATGTGCGGGGTCCGATTGTCAAAATTTCAACGAGGAGGCCCTTCCCAACCATCAACAACTTTTGGCGTGTCTTTGAAAAGTCTACTTAATGGTGCAAATGTATCAATACAGACTGTAAAACAAAGTGTGTGCTTACTAGGGAGCGACCGATAATAGGATCGGTATCGGACTGATATTGGCACTATCGGTTAATATCGGATCGGCCGATTTTTGTAGGGAGCAACCGATAATCGAACCGATATTAACACTATGGGTTAACTATCGGACCGGCAGTTTTTTGGTTGCCGATACATTTTTTTTTCACAAATCTAGTAACTCTAAACTGGTTTTGGTTTACAGAGTTAAATTTTACTTCCAGACTTCCAGTTAACTGTTCACGTGAGTGAAGTGATTTACTGATATAATTTTTCAAACTTTTAAAAAAATCTGCTGCAAGTAAATTCAGTAAAAATTACAAAGATTAACGAAGAAAATTATTTTAATTTCATAACAACTTTCACAAGTTAGTGAAGTTACAATTAACAATTAATACATTTTTACTTTTTTAGTTTGACATTAATCATTTACAACTTTATCTTACTTTTCTGTTTGTGTACAAGTAAAAAGTAAAAACAACAAATTGCTTGTTATAAGTTTAATTTTAAACAATAAACATGCAGATTTCTGAGATTATGCAGGCATGGTTTGTCGGAAATTTCTAGGGACAAGATTAGCAGGCCTAATTCGAAAGTACCCCCGGGCCCCATCTTGAGAAGGGCCCTCAAATCGTTTTTACATTAGATATTAAGTGCATTATCTAATGTCGTGGTTTCGAATGTCAAAATGCAGGGGCCCCTAAAAGAGGCCGGGCCCCTAAAAGAGGTCAAGCCCCCCGGGCCCCAAAATCCCAAGGTTCGGCAAGGCCCCCAAATGTAGCTTATCTTAGCGCCCGGCCCAACAACTGTAGCTTATCCTAGTGCCCCACAACTGTAGCTTATCCTAGTGCCCAACAACTGTAGCTTATCCTAGCGCCCACCAAATGGAGCTTATCTTAGAGCCCACCAAATGTAGCTTATCTTAGAGCCCACCAAATGTAGCTTATCTTAGAGCCCACCAAATGTAGCTTATCTTAGAGCCTACCAAATGTAGCTTATCCTAGCGCCCACCAAATGTAGCTTATCTTAGAGCCCACCAAATGTAGCTTATCCTAGTGCCCATCAACTGTAGCTTATCCTAGTGTCCCCAAATGTAGCTTATCATAGGGCTCAAAAAATCGTATGAAGGCCCTGGTTTATAAAAGTAAATTGTGTTCTCCCATTTTTTTTAAATGTGCAATCCAGGCCTAAATGTTCTATCAAGGTTTGTAAATATAGAACTAGGGGTGAAGTCACTGAGTTCAGTAGATAGCCTATGTGTCGCGGGACGAGTAGGTGAGTTCACTAGATAGCCTATGTGTCGTGGGACGAGTAGGTTTATCTCGCTCTTTACCGCACGGTACAAGGGGAGAGCAATAGGTGGAGAACATTAAATAACGTTGGGCTAATTATCATAGATTAGGCAGAGACGTTATCCGGCGATTTGACCAAGATCTATAACAACGTCAGTATACAGAGACGGGGAATTCCCCAGCGGTTTTCTTGAACTACACTTATCAAACAGGGTTGCCAGAAAGTTTTAAACTTTTGAGGCGCAAAAAAAAAAAAAGAAAAGTAGCCAAAAGTAGCACACACTTTTTTTTTGGTTTAATTTTGTAAATAACTTTAAATAATCCAACACTCAAAAACTTCAGTTTGAGGCTCATTTTCTAACAAAATGTAGCGAATTCACGAAAAAGTAGCGCAATCGGGCAACACTGTCTTCACGACCTTCCCACTTCCTGTCAGCTGGAACAGAAGAGCGGGGTAAAGGACATCATGAGTGGTCTTATTGGAAGACACTGGTCAGATGTACAGGGGGGGGGAATGGAGCGTGGGGCAGTACTTTGTGTGGCCCCAGCAATCCCGGTTGTCTGTGTGTGTGTGTGTGTATACCTAAGATCAATGGGGTGTCATTGAGATTATAAGATTAACATTTTCATATATTTAAATAAAATTAATTCTCAGGAGAGGATTTATATGTTGTGCCGGATAAAGCTATGCCGGTTGTGACGGATACAGTTATGGTGCTTGGGTTAAGAGGCACGATATCGATCGGTATGTATAAAATCAATATAACACATTATTACTTGAGTACACAAATACATAAATAAAATAGAGCAAAAATATGGAAGGGTAGATTTGAATAACTTTGGCCAGTAAACAGAATACTGAATACCGATATATGTGCGCATGTGTGTGTGTGTTTATTTAGATGCAGCAGATGGCCGAAAATCAAACATCCAAAGCCATACATAGACACAGCTATATGTACATTGTCCACAGACAGAAAGATGAAGGAAGACACAGACAGATGAAGGAAGATAAAGACAGAAAGATGAAGGAAGACACAGACAAATGAAGGAAGATACAGACAGACAGGTGAAGGAAGAGGAAGACCTATTTAAAGTTTCATCAATGCAGAACTACAGGCGACAAAACTGGGCAGGGGGGGGGTGAGCGGGAGGAGAAAGGTGGGTGGGACATCAAGCCGCGGTGCAATCAAGATCCATTTTTCACCGTATCGGAGGTCCTTTGTGCTGGACACCCCGCCCTACCTCCAGGACCTGCGCACCGTTTAGCCTACAATAGCTGGCTGAAAGGACGACCCTTCACTTGAAGCTGAGCGTTTTAACGCTTGTTGACTCGCTATATTCAATTCCAGTGAACTGCCACAAACACAACACTCATGTAAAAAAAAAATTTAATGTGGCAACCCCGAAGCAAACTAAAGTAAATTGTCATAAACACACACAGACTCAAGCGAAATGTCACTTAAACACACACAGACTCAAGCGAAATGTCACTTAAACCCCTACAAATGGCAACAAATACTGAAGTAATCTGTCACAAGAATGGATTGATACAACAATGGCAACAAGGATTTGATTGATTGAGAGCGGTAATAGATTGTCTTGAGTTTTCATCTATGAAGATGGAGAGGGTAAGGTATGTGTGTGAACTGGCTTGTGATTGTAGAGAGCTAGCTTGTGGTGTCTTATTGTAGAGAACTAGCTTGTGGTGTCTGATTGTAGAGAACTAGCTTGTAGTGTCTGATAGTAGAGAGCTAGCCTATTGTGTCTGATTGTAGAGAGCTAGCTTGTGGTGTCTGATTGTAGAGAGCTAGCCTGTGGTGTCTGATTGTAGAGAGCTAGCTTGTGGTGTCTGATTGTAGAGAGCTAGCTTGTGGTGTCTGATTGTAGAGAGCTAGCCTGTGGTGTCTGATTGTAGAGAATTAGCTTGTGGTATCTGATTGTAGAGAGCTAGCTTGTGGTGTCTAATTGTAGAGAACTAGCTTGTGATACATGAGATTGTAGAGAACAAGCTTTTGGCTTATGGGGTTGTAGAGAACAAGCTTGTGGTGTCCTGAATTGTACAGAACTAGCTTGTGGCGTCTGGGTTTATAAAGAGCTAACTTGTCAGGGATTGTAGATAGAAGGTTAAGAAACAGATGTGCAAGAATACGGGGGGAGGGGTTAGAAATAATATATATATATCAAAGAAGTCAAGTATCAATCAACTAAACATTAAAATAACAAGCCATCAACTCACCATCAACTCATGCATCTGTCCTTGATTCTCCTTCTTAAAGTAATCTGGGAAAGAGCCCAGAATGGGCCACCCTTTAGGCCCAGGTAAGTCCATGAAAGGCTTGAGGTCTGTTGTCGCGGGGGCTGCTGTTGAGGTCGCCGATGCTTCTTCCGCTGTGGATGTGGTGAACATGGCTCTGGTTTGGCGAAGTACTCGGGCCCCCTGGCCCATGGCCCTCCTGAGGGCGATGTCACTCATTGCTAGCTGGTTAATTGAAAAGAGATAATGAATTAGTATAATCTCGTAAACTTGTTGTTGTTTGGTTATTGTTTTGAGTTTGTACATTCGATCCTATGGAACTAACGATCTTTTTCAGATGGCCCGTGATTTAAACCAGTGGTTGGCCAAATGTGGCTGTCAGAGCAGTATGTCGCTCTTTGTTGACAAAGGTGATTCGATTCAGTTGTTTTTCTCTTTATGACTATGTGTATATATATATCTGTACTAAATCTCGTTACATTGACTATGGTGTTGTTCTTCAGTTGTTGTTTTTTTAATTTATTAAATTGTGGAATGTGGAATGTATCGACCTCATGCTTCAATCACTGTTAAATCATTGTTCAATCACTATTCAATCATTGTTCAAACACTATTCAATCATTGTTCAAACACTATTCAATCATTGTTCAAACACTATTCAATCATTGTTAAAACACTACTCAATCATTGTTCAATCACTATTCAATCATTGTTCAATCACTATTCAATCATTGTTCAAGCCCTGTTTAATCATTGTTCATGCAATCCCAGGTATGAACACTACTTCTCTAAAGAAATATTTGCGACGATCACGTACCATGGATTGTAGTACCAGGGATGGTAGAACCAGGGATGGTAGTACCAGGGATTGTAGTACCAGGGATTTTAGTACCAGGGATTGTAGTACCAGTGATAGTAGAACCAGGGATGGTAGTACCAGGGATTGTAGTACCAGGGATTGTAGTACCAGGGATGGTAGTACCAGGGATGGTAGTACCAGTCATAGTAGAACCAGGGATGGTAGTACCAGGGATGGTAGTACCAGGGATGGTAGTACCAGTCATAGTAGAACCAGGGATGGTAGTACCAGGGATTGTAGTACCAGGGATTGTAGTACTAGGGATTGTAGTACCATTGATGATAGAACCAGGGATTGTAGTACCAGGGATGGTAGAACCAGGGATGGTAGTACCAGTCATAGTAGAACCAGGGATGGTAGTACCAGGGATTGTAGTACCAGGGATGGTAGTACCAGTCATAGTAGAACCAGGGATGGTAGTACCAGGGATTGTAGTACCAGGGATTGTAGTACTAGGGATTGTAGTACCATTGATGATAGAACCAGGGATTGTAGTACCAGGGATGGTAGAACCAGTGACAGTAGAACCAGGGATGGTAGTACCAGGGATTGTAGTACCAGTGATAGTAGAACTACGTATGGTAGAACCAGGGAAGGTTCATGGTTAAAATACAGTACAATTAAATAACGAGAAAGAAGTCTGTTCAATAAGAGCTGCGTCATGTGCTTGCGAGAGCAGCATGTCGTTAGGGGTTAGGTAATATCCGGCCCTGTTGTGGACAGTTTATGCCACGGTGTCGAGATGTTTTTAAGCAGAAGGTAATAATGTGTCATTACACTACACCCACAGTCATTACACTCGCAGTCATTACACTCAGTGATTCACAGTTATATCAAGAATTAGTCAACGAAAAAAAGAAAATAGAAACAAGTGACAAAACTAGTTTGTTTCCGGAGCAGCACTGACCGACACTATACGAGGAAATCAAAGTAGACAAGATGGAGAAGAAAGGGGGAGGGGAGACTGCTGCAAACAAATCTCAGCGAAATCAAAGGAGTGGCAGTCGTAAATATTGCCAGCGAAAATTGCGGAATTCTAAGTATTTATAAACTCCGCGGGACTTTTTTTTTTTGTATTCAGAGTTTCTAGAAATCTCGGGGGGTTCTGGCGGCGATAAGGCTGAAAGAAAACAAGCGCTTTGTTTATTTTAGGTTTGCGGTATCTGCCACGGCAGCCATGGGTATTTCTGGTGCGGTGCATTGGTTTGCTTTTAATTCCCAGACATCGAGGTGCGGAGTAATACATTTTATTATCATAAGCTCGCCGAGTTATTGTTGAGTCGTGCGGTGTGTGACGAGGTTACTTCTCATTTTGAGAGATAACTCTTGTTATTGTTCTGATACAGAGTTGTTTCTTCCTGCCCATGAACGATTTACTCCTTCAAAAAAAAAAAACTAAACTAAACAAGTTTATGTAAATTTTATGTCCCAGCAGATCTCGATTAGATAAACAAATAATTGTTGATAAGAAGTTCTTAATGGCGAAATTTCCTAAAGGTGACGCAGTGCAAGAGGTTAAAGACGCACACAGGATAAAATGGCAGCGCAGAAGGTAAGTTCTATATGCGGTAGCTTATCTCCCCCCTCTTCCCCCCTCTCTCTCTCTCTCTCTATTAGATATAGCGGTTAGGAGCAAGATTTAACGACAGGGACTGCAAGAAAAATGGTTTCATGTAGCACCTAATAGTTTTATGCGCAACAGAACATACACGTTGTGCTCTGCATGACATACACGTTGTGCGCAATGTAACATAGTATGGCGCTAGTCATGTATGTGCGCGCGAGAGTTTATGCGCGACCACAGCTTAGTGGGGAGTGAACAATAGGGATCAGATACTTACTGATGTCTTCAAAAGAGTTCACTTGACCTTTTGATACGTATGTGAGTGTTCCCTAACCAGTCCACGCCCCTTTTTCTTTCTGTTTCCATGCCAGGGGGTGTGAGACCTTTGACCTTAGCAACCATTTATACATAGGCGGAACCCATGACAGAAGCCCATCAGGCAACAACAACAAAAGATTGAAAAATATGACAGAAGTAAAAAAAAAATAGGTTTGATGTTGTTTACCGGCCGAGTGACGTCACAACCAGGGGCGCGTCGCACGTGCTACGAAACACAACATCGAGTTCTAGAAACTTCTAGCTCCAGATAAATAGACATCGAGTTCTAGAAACTTCTAGCTCCAGATAAATAGACATCGAGTTCTAGAAACTTCTAGCTCCAGATAAATAGACATCGAGTTCTAGAAACTTCTAGCTCCAGATAAATAGACATCGAGTTCTAGAAACTTCTGGCTCCAGGTAAATAGACATCGAGTTCTAGAAACTTCTGGCTCCAGGTAAATAGACATCGAGTTCTAGAAACTTCTGGCTCCAGATTAATAGACATCGAGTTCTAGAAACTTCTGGCTCCAGATAAATAGACATCGAGTTCTAGAAACTTCTGGCTCCAGATAAATAGACATCGAGTTCTAGAAACTTCTGGCTCCAGATAAATAGACATCGAGTTCTAGAAACTTCTGGCTCCAGATAAATAGACATCGAGTTCTAGAAACTTCTGGATCCAGATAAATAGACATCGAGTTCTAGAAACTTCTGGCTCCAGATAAATAGACATCGAGATCTAGAAACTTCTGGCTCCAGATAAATAGACATCGAGATCTAGAAACTTCTGGCTCCAGATAAATAGACATCGGCGCAAAAAAAATGGAGGATGGTATGATAGTGTATAAATAAACTTCAAAGGCCGTAAATAGAATAGAACGGTATGAAAGAAGGGTGCTGATACTCACAGACTCACGAACTGTGGTAGAGAACATGCACACCCGTACTCACATCGAGTTGCGCGACACACGGTAAACACAGGCAAATGTCGTGAGTATAAATGAACGCACAGGCTTCGGGTAAATAAAGACAAACTTAGGGCACGGTGAGTGGTGGGGGAGGGGCGTGCATACAGGTTCCCCCAGACAAATGGGCAGAAGCACCAGAAATACGCTCAAAGCTATTTTAAAATGTTCTATTTAATGACCGAGCTTTAAAAGGTTGTGATGACAGCCCCCCCTTCGCAAGCACACACACAAATTCACCAATGCTTTTAGTCTAGTTTGATTAACTCTGTCAGCGACATAAACACAACACAACCACACAACATAACACAACCAGTCTCAACGTGAATAACATTGTCAACGTAAATAAACGTTGAACAAGCAAGTAACATTGTAACGCGTACGTTTCACGCTGTCCATTCTTTATAAAGCGTGTGTACAACTTTGGGGGTCAGTTACCTTTCCCACTGCCCACAATTACTTTGGCAGAGATGGTCACCGTGGTGACTACAGACTTTGGCAGAGATGGTCACCGTGGTGACTACAGACTTTGGCAGAGATGGTCACCGTGGTGACTACAGACTTTGGCAGACAAAATCCGGTCCGCGTAGCACTTTTTTCCACTGGTTCATATCAACAGAGTTATTGTTTACTTAATATTAGTTGATATAAACACTCCACTCTCTGTCACATTTAATATTAGTTGATATAAACACTCCACTCTTTGTCACATTTAATATTAGTTGATATAAACAATCCACTCTCTGTCACATTTAATATAGGTTTATATAATTATACAATCCACTCTCTGTTACATTTAATATTAGTTTATATAAACACTCCACTCTTTGTCACATTTAATATTGGTTTATATAAACACTCCACTCTCTGTCACATTTAATATTAGTTGATATAAACACTCCACTCTTTGTCACATTTAATATTAGTTTATATAAACAATCCACTCTCTGTCACATTTAATATTAGTTGATATAAACACTCCACTCTCTGTCACATTTAATATTAGTTTATATAAACACTCCTCTCTTTGTCACATTTAAGAGCCAACTGTAGTACGCTGTTTAAAAATGTGCCCACCTGTGGTATACGCCGTCTGTGATCATTATGGACGAGTCGGGGGGGGGGGTAATTGCCGCCCCTGACCTGGGGCGATTTGGCAGAAATTTAACCGAAAGACAGACAGGATGAAATGGATACATTAAAAATTATATCCTATAAACAGACATACAAATCGAATTAAAGACAGAAAAAACAAATGAATCTATAGGTCAGACAGACAACCAATATATTCATTAACATTGATTTCATTCACTGTTTTCATTACATACTCAACGTTTGGCTATTACTACTAGTTATACCGTTAGAAAATATTGAACACAAGTCAAACTATTTGCTATCAAAGAACTGCGTGGTTGCTCTTTAAATCATTTGAAACTTAAGGTAGTGAGCACAAATGTCAAATGTGCCATTGGCAACCCTTTTCCTGTAACACTCCGAGAACCGCTGCGCAACATTAAGACAGTAGGTTGGGCCTTGTCTATGCATGCACTGTCTTGGTTGAAATGTCTATTGTCATTACCACCTGCTGTTCTTTGTACCGTCATAACCTACCTCACTCCTCCCCCCTGCTGTCCTTTGTGCCACTTATTGTCTCATTACCAGGCGCTAAGCTAAAGTGCAGTAGGGAGCTAAATATAGAAACAGAAAATAAAAATGGAGTCAGCAAATAAAGCACTTGCTGACATGGGTCATTATATGACGGGCGAAGAAACGAAGAATTTATGTCCCTCAGTTACATCAATAATTACCATCACTAGTTGCCATCAATAATTACCTTCACTAGTTGCCATCACTAGTTGCCATCAATAATTACCATCACTAGCGGCCATCAATAATTACCATCACTAGTTGCCATCAATAATTACCATCACTAGTGGCCATCAATAATTACCATCACTAGCGGCCATCAATAATTACCATCACTAGCGGTCATCAATAATTATCATCACTAGCGGTCATCAATAATTATCATCACTAGCGGCCATCAATAATTACCATCACTAGCGGTCATCAATAATTACCATCACTAGTTGCCATCAATAATTACCATCACTAGTGGCCATCAATAATTACCATCACTAGCGGCCATCAATAATTACCATCACTAGCGGTCATCAATAATTATCATCACTAGTTGCCATCAATAATTACCATCACTAGCGGTCATCAATAATTATCATCACTAGCGGTTTTCAATAATTACCATCACTAGCGGTCATCAATAATTACCATCACTAGTTGCCATCAATAATTACCATCACTAGCGGACATCAATAATTACCATCACTAGTGGCCATCAATAATTACCATCACTAGCGGTCATCAATAATTACCATCACTAGTTGCCATCAATAATTACCATCACTAGCGGACATCAATAATTACCATCACTAGTTGCCATCAATAATTACCATCACTAGTTGCCATCAATAATTACCATCACTAGTTGCCATCAATAATTACCATCACTAGTTGCCATCAATAATTACCATCACTAGTTGCCATCAATAATTACCATCACTAGTGGCCATCAATAATTACCATCACTAGTTGCCATCAGTATATGCTCGTGAGAACCAAAGTTATTATTAATAGATGGGATTAATTAGCGTAAGGAAGAATGGATTCAAAGTTTTTTAGTATGGAGAAATAATTCAGTTTTTTCACAAACACTGTCAAATGTCATACAGTTGATAGTAGAAATATTTCACTTGTTTCACAAACACAGTCAAGTGTCATACAGTTGATGATAGAAATATTTCACTTGTTTCACAAACACAGTCAAGTGTCATACAGTTGATAGTAGAAATATTTCATAGTTGTGTGAGTGTACCAACAGTTTTATTTGACATAGTTGTGTGAGTGTACCAACAGTTTTATTTGACATAGTTGTGTGAGTGCACCAACAGTTTTATTTGACATAGTTGTGTGAGTGTACCAATAGTTTTATTTGACAGAGTTGTGTGAGTGTATCAACAGTTTTATTTGACATAGTTGTGTGAGTGTACCAACAGTTTTATTTGACATAGTTGTGTGAGTGCACCAACAGTTTTATTTGACATAGTTGTGTGAGTGTACCAACAGTTTTATTTGACAGAGTTGTGTGAGTGTATCAACAGTTTTATTTGACAGAGTTGTGTGAGTGTACCAACAGTTTTATTTGACATAGTTGTGTGAGTGTACCAATAGTTTTATTTCGGAGAGAGTGCAAAGTCTTTAAACAACCCCCTCCCCTCCCACAAACCCAAACACATCAGGACCGGCGAATTCAATATAAACTCTGTACGGAGCCGGGTTTTGATTGGCGTGAGAACTCATGTTTGAAAGTGTGTGTGTGTGTGTGTGTGTGTGTGTGTGTGTGTGTGTGTGTGTGGAGAAAGAGATCGAGTGATTACGTTAAGTAAGGTCGGTGGTTTAAAATCCCAGCAGTTTAAGATAAACGGGGGGGGGGGGCGGTGTCTGAAAAGAAGGCGATTGTTTACGTTTCAAGAAATGTGTCAGAATGTTTACCTGATTATAGAATTGAGAGTGCTTGGGAGGTACGAACTGTCACACATGGAATGAATTGTCATTTAGATATATGTTTACATAATTGGTTGCTGAAAACTTGCCTATATCCTTCACTTTGATAAACGTTTTCTGAATACCCGTCACGCAGGGCCAATAAACTGATAGTAAGTGTTCATTGTAGTCATTTTAAGACTGGCAACGACTATTTTCTCTCAAATGACAATCATTGGATAAGAGCGACGGATTGGGGGGGGGCATCCCCCTAGTGCCATCACAGTCATTGCACACTCAGCTGTGCTCTTGGTAGGTACATAGCATGACCTCATTAGTGGATTATAATTGATTACTACCAGCTGAGCCATGCAAAACATTCGAATAGAAATATAATTTAGTTTAACTTTTAGGTTATCATCAATACGTCAATGTAATTAATTATATGGTCTATTTATGACATGAGATTTTAAAAAAAAATAACCTTGATCGAATCTGGACGCAGGCAAAAAGGTCAATCATATTTAAACAGGAAACAGTATTATTATTTTCGATCTACATCACATACATATATAGATAGATGATCAAGTATCAAGCGTCTAATGTTTACGTAGACTTGATAATAACAGGAACAATGTCGTCCATAAAGTATGGACTAAATGACACATTGCCACTGGCAACTGTCACTTGTCTAAAAAAATCAAACTGTCATATTCTGTGATATCCATGAATGATAAAGTGACATTGTCATATTCTGTGACATCCATGAATGATAAAGTGACATTATCATATTCTGTGATATTCACCATGAATGATAAAGTGACATTATCATATTCTGTGATATTCACCATGAATGATAAAGTGGCATTATCATATTCTGTGATATTCACCATGAATGATAAAGTGACATTGTCATATTCTGTGACATCCATGAATGATAAAGTGACATTATCATATTCTGTGACATCCATGAATGATAAAGTGACATTATCATATTCTGTGATATTCACCATGAATGATAAAGTGACATTATCATATTCTGTGATATTCACCATGAATGATAAAGTGACATTGTCATATTCTGAGAGGCCCCATGAATGATAAAGTAACATTGTCATATTCTGAGAGACCCCATGAATGATAAAGTGACATTGTCATATTCTGAGAGACCCCATGAATGATAAAGTGACATTGTCATATTCTGAGAGACACCATGAATGATAAAGTGACATTGTCATATTCTGAGAGACCCCATGAATGATAAAGTGACATTGTCATATTCTGTGATATTCACCATGAATGATAAAGTGACATTATCATATTCTGTGATATTCACCATGAATGTAAAGTGACATTATCATATTCTGTGATATTCATCATGAATGATAAAGTGACATTGTCATATTCTGAGAGGCCCCATGAATGATAAAGTGACATTGTCATATTCTGAGAGACCCCATGAATGATAAAGTGACATTGTCATATTCTGAGAGACCCCATGAATGATAAAGTGACATTGTCATATTCTGAGAGATCCCATGAATGATAAAGTGACATTGTCATATTCTGAGAGACCCCATGAATGATAAAGTGACATTGTCATATTCTGAGAGACACCATGAATGATAAAGTGACATTGTCATATTCTGAGAGACACCATGAATGATAAAGTGACATTGTCATATTCTGAGAGACCCCATGAATGATAAAGTGACATTGTCATATTCTGAGAGACCCCATGAATGATAAAGTGACATTGTCATATTCTGAGAGACCCCATGAATGATAAAGTGACATTGTCATATTCTGAGAGACCCCATGAATGATTCGTATGTAAAAAAAGCCGTCTCGATAAATCCAATAACCTTAAAGCATGAGGCATCTACCATGAGGCATCTAGCATGAGGCATCTAGCATGAGGCATCTTAAAATTACAGTGCCAAAACAACACTGATCCCATCACAACAAAACTTAAGAAACAAAAATGTTAAAAACTACAACTTACAGTTGGCTTTCCCTTCTAATAAGGAATCAAAACACACAGAGTTCTATTTCAAAGTTGAGTATAGTCATTCCAAGATATCCGGGTCGCGAGTAAAGGAGACTCCTTACAGAACAAGACTTTCAAGAGAGAGAGAGGGAGAGAGAGAGGGAGAGAGGCGATGAAGGCTTTAACTTTCTGCAACACAGAACTAAATAATATTATCGGCTTCACGGACTCACTGCACTTAAGACACCGAATTGAAAAAAGAAAACAAAACAACCGAACGTAACCCCACCCCCCTCTCTCCCGCCCTCCACTTGGTTTAGACCAGTTCGCGTTTCTCTAATCTGTTCAAGTCTTGTCCATTAAAACCTTCCAAGGTCAGGCAAACCGTTCACTACGGACGATTACTGTTAAATAAGTTGAGAGAGAGGGAGAGAGAGGGAAGGTTGGGAGGGGGGGGGGTGGACAAGAGTCGCTTCTCGAGCTGTGGGACGCAACACCTACACGCACACACACAAACAGACAGTTTTAATAAACAAACACCTAGAGTTCGAAGTTGACGCGGTGCTAGTGCACGGCACTTGTACTAAGGACTACTAAATATAGAAGTCAAAGCCTGGGTCAGTAGAAAGACATTAGGTTATTGAATTGTAATACTACTAGTAGTAAACGCGACCTGAGAGAGAGGGGGGGGGGAGAAGAGGAGAAGAGAAGAGAGAGAAAGACAGAGTAGAGAAGAGAGCGAGAGAGAGAGAGAGTAAGAGGTCGATACAGAATGAAATAAAAAGAAGATATTAAAAAAAAAGATTAGTCTAGGTCTAGACATACACAGACAAACAATACAGACAGACAATATCTGCAGACAGACAAACAACACAGACAGACAATATCTGCAGACAGACAGATAACACAGACAGACAATATCTGCAGACAGACAAACAGTATAGACAGACAATATCTGCAGACAGACAAACAATACAGACAGACAATATCTGCAGACAGACAAACAATACAGACAGACAATATTTGCAGACAGACAAACAATACAAACTAATTACTAACAGACAATATCTGCAGACAGACTAACAATACAAACTAACAGACAATATCTGCAGACAGACTATACAAACTAACAGACAATATCTGCAGACAGACTATCAATACGCACTAACAGACAATATCTGCAGACATACATACGACAATATCTGCAGACATACATACGAACATGTATGCAGACACACCGTGTTTTCGAACAGGCAGGCATAAGGACAAGACCTGTAGACAGACAGACAAAGTGACCGCTGTATCTGTCTATCACTTCAGTTAGTAATCCTACCCCCCTCCTCCCAAGTTGCAGCCTTCACAATGTACAAAGGTCACGACCTCAACCTACATAAATGCAGAAGATAGAGAGGTATACATTAGAAATAACAAACTGAAAATAGTGGGGTGTGGGGGCTACCCCCCCCCCCTTCCCACCAAAAAAATAATCCATGTTCGCCTCATCAACAAACACCTGTGACCCGGGGGACTATGGTGGATGGGAGAGAGAGAGAAGGGAGGGGGAGTAAATATCTTACAAGGCCTCTCCGTGTGCTAATTACACGTGCTCTCGGTGTATCCTATTACAGCAGCGCAGTGCGCAGTGTTGTGTGTGTGTGTGTGCCGTATGTATTAACTTGACCAACGGTTCACTCCAATGTTAGAGCTGACCCAGAAATTGAAATAATCACCAGTTTTGATACCACCGTGACCCCACCCTTTCTCCTTCCCTCTCTCTCTCTCTCTTTCTCTCACTCTCTCTCTCTCTCTCTCTCTCTCTCTCTCTCTCTCTCTCTCTCTCTCTCTCTCTCTCTTTGCGCATATTACCAGTTTTTAATAATGATAAGATGAATCGGAATGTGTATATTGATAACATTCAATAATAATGTGATGCATCGGATTGTGTGCATTGATAATCGGAATGTTGTATTGATAATCGGAATGTGTGCATTGATAATCGGAATGTGTGTATTGATAATCGGAATGTGTGCATTGATAATCGGAATGTGTGTATTGACAATCAGAATGTGTGTATTGATAACATTGAATAATAAATAATATGATGCAACGGAATGTGTGTATCGATACTCGGAATGTGTGTATTGGTAATCACAATGTAAGTATTGATCATATTGTGTTGAAGTCAACTACTCCAAATCTTAAACTGCAGTATTCCTCGAGAGTTGGTAAACAGGTGAAGTAGGTGACAAGGGGAACCCCTGAAGAGGACAAACAGACTAATGGGGTCAACTAGTACAGGTCGAGTGTGACTTTTATTTTTTGTGTGTGCGTCAAAGAATTCAGTCACTTCGATGGTTCTCACACTATCTATATTATAACCACGTTGTCTCAGTGACTATACCGAGTTACATGTTAATAAGTCTGTAAAGTACAAAAATAAATAAATAACAATTAAATAAATGGAATCAATATTAATGAGGTGTCACGTCGGCAGTAGCTAGACCTTGTTTCACGTAGGGTGTGTGTGTGAAGTTCTTGTAAAGATGAGATGAAAGTGTGTGTGTGTGAAGTTCTTGTAAAGATGAGATGAAAGTGTGTGTGTGAAGTTCTTGTAAAGATGAGATGAAAGTGTGTGTGTGTGAAGTTCTTGTAAAGATGAGATGAAAGTGTGTGTGTGTGAAGTTCTTGTAAAGATGAGATGAAAGTGTGTGTGTGTGAAGTTCTTGTAAAGATGAGATGAAAGTGTGTGTGTGAAGTTCTTGTAAAGATGAGATGAAAGTGTGTGTGTGAAGTTCTTGTAAAGATGAGATGAAAGTGTGTGTGTGAAGTTCTTGTAAAGATGAGATGAAATATATTAGATCCTTTAAACCACTAACGGGGCGGTTTTTTTTTATGTTAGTGCGACGGCTTTGGAGGCACCACGGGAGATATAGCGTGCTCCTCTCCGGTAATCGAACCCGGGACTCTCAGGTCGACATTCAAGCGCTTCACGGCACGACAGTCCGACCCCAGGTTCCATGTGGTAAAAACGGCACTTTAAATACCCAGCCACACGGGCTATAATAATGTCAGTAGAATCCGGTACGTGTTTCGTATTCTCACGTGGATGAAAGACAAATGTGTAGGATTATCTCATCCAAATCACTCAAGATGTGAGCAGATGTCTAGTCTGTTGGTGACATACCAGGCCCGTAACCAGGAATATTGGATTGGGGGGGGGGGCCAAAGACATTTTCGGGGGGGGGGGGGGCAAAGAAATTTTTTTCGGGGGGGGGGGGTGCCGAAGAAATGATTGAGGCGGATCTAGACAACTTTGACGGGGGGGGGGGGCAAAACATTGACCCCCCGGGGGGGGGGGGGGCAAAACTGTTTTCATTGTTGAAAATTGGTCTTAGAACAAAAATATTTCGATAACACTGGTAAACAGTGAATTCATTGCCAGTGATATTTCAATCATTTTATACAAAGTCAACTATGCCGATTTAGAATATGTAAGTGGTTTTGCTAGATTGGCTCTATTTTACGAGATAATTAAAATTAATTAAATAATGTATGCACCGTATTTGGAATTTATCAGAAATTGCATGAAGTAAAATAGAACACTAACAAATAGTAGTGAAACTGTTAATAGTCATGCAGAAAATTGTTCAAAAATATGTGTAATAGTGTTATAGAAGAAAACATTTTCATTTAAAAAAATAATTATGTCAATTAATTAATTAATTAATATGTTAATTGTCTATGATAATGCATTAGCAAATCGCTGTTTGCTCGACTTCCTTTTGTATGTGTCGTTGGTGCAATTGCGCTGGAGGCTCCAACAGTAGTCAGCCATCATATGTATGTCCCATCTTACTTGATATATCTCCTCCATCACCCTCATATCCTGATGGAACCTTTCGCCTTGTTCCTCACTGAAGTCCCCTAGGTTACCTGGAAATTTGTCTAAATGTCAGTGCAGGTAATGTACCTTGATGCTCATATTTGCTCCAATGTTTCTGAAGTTATCGAGCATATCTTGCACCAGTTCTTCGTAATTCTCTGCTCTGTTATTACCTAAGAAGTTGCTGACAACTGAAACTAAACTGTTCCATGAAGAAGCTTCAAGGTGATCCATGAAATTAGTAAAATTTCGATCGTTGATGAGTTTCCGAATCTGAGGACCGTAAAAAATCCCAGCTTTCAGCTTCTCCAGCTCAATCCGGGAAATGATCTGCAAATATACTTGAAGCAATTGCCAGAATTGTCCAAAGCCTTAACAAATTGTTTCATTAGACCTAATTTGATATGAAGCGGTCCGAGAATGATCTTTTTTTTTGTCAACCAGTGGCTTATTGATGATATTTTCTTTACCTACAGTCATGGTTTCCCTTGCAGGCCATGTCACTCTTGTCCAATGATCTTGCCTTGCTCTGCTATCACAAAGGCACATGAAGCATTGGTATTTTGTGTATCCTGACTGCTGACCAAGCAAGAGGTTTACCATTTTTAGATCAACACAAATTGACCACTTTCTGCAATAATGTTTTGATATTCTCATACTCTTCTTTACGTGTTGTTGAGTGAACAATGGAAAGAGATGCATAACGGTTACCATTGTGTAACAGAACACATTTCAAGCTTCTGATGGAACTGTCTATAAAAAGACGCCAGTCTTCGGAATGGTAGTCTTGTAGTCCCATTTGGAGCAGAAGTCCAGGGATGTCATTACAGTAAACAAGATCTTCCTCTTGGCTGAAATATGGAAGAAAAAAACTCTTCTCTTTTCCGATAAAATGTTATTCTAACTCCTGGTTTGAGAAAATTTCTTTCATTGAGCCTGGACGATAAAAGCTCAGATGCTTGCTTGGACAGATTTAGGTCTCGTATTAGGTCATTGAATTCTTCTTGGCTGAATGGTTGAGTCTGATGGTGAAAGCTCTAATAATCCAGTAAACACTAGTATAGGAACTTCACTGCTATGTGGAATTGGTCTCCTTGCAGATTCAAGATCAGGATAATCCCACTTAGATTTCTTGTGGCGATTGAAGCCTTTAACATTCACAATACAAAAATAACAATCACCAGAATGGTCTTTCGGCTCTCACCATACCATTGGTACACCGAAACTGAGACTTTTCTTCTCACCATTTGTCCACTGCCGTAGGCTCTCCACACAGTTTTTGCAGACCTTATGGGGAGCCCAAGACTTGTCTTGGTCTCCCAGCTTCACACCGAAATAAGCCAAATATGCCTGCTGTACAAAGTCGGTTATATTTCTTCTTTGCTTTTCAATCATGTATTCTCCACAGATGTAACAGAATACATTCGGATTATTTTTGCAGCATTTTCGTGATGAACTCGTGATGTCTTTAGAAAGAAGCATAAAAGAGAAAAAAAATAAACCAAGTTATAACTTGGTATAGTTAAATTAAACAAAAGACACCAAACTTATTGCATTTGTTTTACACAAAGGGTATAATCATATTTTCTAGGATGTCCAATATCTCAGAAACTAGAGCCAATTCAGCAAAAGCAGTGGCAGTTTTGAAATCAGCACCCATGAATTGCTATAAATTCATTCAACCATTCTTGGCAATTCGAAAAAAAATATTTTTTGTTGGGCTGTGTAATTTAATCATGTATTACCTAAACTTGCGATAACGGGGGTGGGTGGGGGCGAGGGGGGGGCATCCCCCCCGGCCCCTCTGCCTAAATCCGCCCCTGGTGGTGTAGAAGAAATGCTCAGGGGGGGGGCGAAAATGGAGGCGCGAAGAGAGGAGGGGTTTGGGGAGGGGATCTCAGTGAGTCCCCTCCCCTAGAAATTTTTTGCAGTTCCATATCTGGAATGGTGCATTTTAGTACCGATTGTTTAGCTATTAATTAGATATATATAATTTTAACTACGTTTCAATAATGCATGGCATGTTGCAGTTTTGTTAAAAATAATTTAAATAGTAAAGAGTTTTAATGATAAAAATTTATTGAGGCTGAGCAATTTCTGATTCCTGTTATAAATATATTGACCATTTGTTCTGCTACACAATTGTTACATAATTGATACCTGATTTATATTATTATACTGTTGGTTTAACGTACAACCCGGGAAGAACGACAAAGATGCATGAATAAAGCTTAGCTATTTGTGTGATATTTCTTATAAAATACTGAAAACAAAGAACAGATCTATCAACAACAACAGTCGCAACTATTCAATTTAAAATTAAATTAATTCTGCTAAAAAGTAAATTTGCAAATTAAATAACATCACTCAGAAATCACGGAGTTTGTACTTTATTATTTTATTATACATATGTATAAAAATGAATTTCAGAAGCCAATGTTATTTTATTATCTTATTTAAGTTGTAAGTTGTCCTCAGAAGATATCAATATATTTAACTATTACAAGGTTGTGAACAGGCCCATCGACAGAAGTTTCGGGCCCCTGGGCTGATATTAATATTTTAAAAAGTTGATTGGCCAGCCCAGTCCGGGTCCCTAAAACTCTCCGGGCCCCTAGGCATTGGCCCCCCTCCCCCCCCCCACTCGTCGGCACTTGTTGCGAACTTATATTATTATACGTTTCAAATTTGCAAACTTCGTGGTTAGCCAGCCCCGTAGCCAAGGGGGGCACTGGGGGGGGTCCGTGCCCCCCAACTAGGTGTGGAAGAAAAAGAGGAAAAAATAAAGAAAAAGTAAAGGTGCCCCCTTGCTGGGTATTGGTGCCTCCCTGCTTACTTTGACCTGGCTACGGGCCTGGTTTTAGCACTGAATTTACCTAAAAATGCTTCAGCATTCAGATTGTCTGTTAAATCTTTTTCAAATGCAAGCAGGAAAAGATTGCTTAGACACTTTTGTAACATTGATCTGCGATATGGGGTGAGCATTCGTGTGAGGGTTGAGAAACTGCTCTCACACACGGCTGTTGAAGCACCAAATGCCAATGCTGCCCAAAATACCCAGAAGTGAACTTCAATAAGATTCAATCTTTTATGCCCAAAAATTATATAAGCCATATATGTAAGTATATATAAATAGCCTGAATGATTGCCAAAATATAAACTTTTAAGTTTTTATTATTATTGATTTATTAAACAAAAAGATTGATGTTTTATAGCCGTTATTATTAAAATTTTGTCAAAAAACTCAAATCATGCACGGGAGGGGGGGCTCAGGTCATGCACGGGGGGCTCAGGGCATGCCCCCCTCTGGCTACGGGCCTGTGATATACAACACTGGGACTACTGGATATTGCTAAAGCCCCGCCCCCCACCCTCAACATATGGCCATGGCCAATAACTGAGTTATTTGTAAAAAAAAAGTCATCTGGACTAAAACACGTGACTAATTTGTCCGTATCCGGCAATAGTCAGCTGGACTAAAACACGTGACTAATTTGTCCGTATCCGGCATTAGTCAGCTGGACTAAAACACGTGACTAATTTGTCCGTATCCGGCATTAGTCAGCTGGACTAAAACACGTGACTAATTTGTCCGTATCCGCATTAGTCTGTCAATTTATTACTCAGGTGGCTAACAAGATCACGTGATTTATTCACTGTGCCCCCCCCCACTGAACTGCAGCCCCTCCCACCCTTATCCCTGAGACCTGGAAGTTGTGAGCTGGCACGAAGAGAACACATTGGGGAACATCAGGACCGGACGACAGGGCAGGGAGCAGCGTGTGTATTGAGGGGGGAGGGGGGGTTAAATTTCACGATCGTCAACACCTGGCGTGACCTTCGCATCTGTCCAAACAAGACCAGACCCGGCCCCCACACAATACCCCCCCCCCGGACACATTATACTGGGAGGGGCAGGAAGATGTGTTTTGAGAAAGTGATGTGGGGGTTGGGGATGGGGGTGGAAGTCATTCAATAAGAAGTTTTATTGGGTGGGGCGGAGAATTAAAAAAACGGGTTGGAACTGATCGTCGTGTCTAGAATTGTCTCGTTGTTTCTGGGTTTTATTTCAATCTGTGTCTATGTTTTATTTTAATATTATATGCCAATGTGTTATCTGTATTGTTTATATTTCTTTCTAAGCTTTGTTTTAATTCATGTCTATTAATTTCAACCCGTGCTAATGTTCCAATTCTCTTGGTGTCTACGTTTCATTCCTACCTCCCGACAACTGCTGAATGAATTATGATTGAACTTCCAGGGCCGTTTCAAAACAAGAGGGGCGTTACAGTTTTCTGTACTCATGCTCAATAGGTGAACATTAGACCCCCTTACACTAGTCACGTAATTAAATTAGAGCGTGTTCAATATCCAAGGCCGTTCGCTGGGGGTGGGGGGTAGGGTAATCATTACATGTTATACACTATACTAATAGGTTGGCGAAGTGGTAGTGCGGTTATGAGCCAAGTCCGCCAGGTGAATGCCTCGGGATCGAATCACACAATGGATGTAAAGCTGACTGCTGTCTGGAACACCGCGGGTAAGTGAAAACAGAGCATCACCATTTACATGGTAGATTCGGAGCATCACCATTTACATGGTAGATTCGGAGCATCACCATTTACATGGTTGACTCGGAGCATCACCATTTAAATGGTTGACTCGGAGCATCACCATTTACATGGTTGACTCGGAGCATCACCATTTACAGGATTGACTCGGAGCATCACCATTTACAGGATTGACTCGGAGCATCACCATTTACATGGTTGACTCGGAGCATCATCATTTACATGGTTGACTCGGAGCATCACCATTTACATGGTTGACTCGGAGCATCACCATTCACATGGTTGACTCGGAGCATCACCATTTACATGGTTGACTCGGAGCATCACCATTTACATGGTTGACTCGGAGCATCACCATTTACATGGCTGACTCGAGACATTTAGGTCGTGAGCCAGATCTCTACGGCTGCGGGTTAGAATCCATACGTTCCCCTACCACCTACCTATGTCTCCCGTAGTGCCTCCATGGCCGAAGTGCAGTCTGTAATGGTGGGGATGTCTAAAAGTGGACCCATATAAACATCGTCCCAGTTAGGGGGCCCAAACCTACACATCTCATCCTAACAGAGACCTTATGGTTTATAGGATGCAAGAGATGAACATCTCATCCAAACAGAGACCTTATGGTTTTTAGGATGCAAGAGATGAACATCTCATCCTAACAGAGACCTTATGGTTTTTAAGATGCAAGAGATGAACATCTCATCCTAACAGAGGCATTATGGTTTTTAGGATGCAAGAGATGAACATCTCATCCTAACAGAGACCTTATGGTTTTTAGGATGCAAGAGATGAACATCTCATCCTAACAGAGACCTTATGGTTTTTAGGATGCAAGAGATGATGAACATCTCATCCTAACAGAGACATTATGGTTTTTAGGATGCAAGAGATGAACATCTCATCCTAACAAAGACCTTATGGTTTTTAGGATGCAAGAGATGATGAACATCTCATCCTAACAGAGACATTATGGTTTTTAGGATGCAAGAGATGATGAACATCTCATCCTAACAGAGACATGGTTTTTAGGATGCAAGAGATGAACATCTCATCCTAACAAAGACCTTATGGTTTTTAGGATGCAAGAGATGTTCCTCATCCTAACAAAGACCTTATGGTTTTTAGGATGCAAGAGATGTTCCTCATCCTAACAGAGACCTTATGGTTTTTAGGATGCAAGAGATGTTCCTCATCCTAACAGAGACCTTATGGTTTTTAGGATGCAAGAGATGTTCCTCATCCTAACAGAGACCTTATGGTTTTTAGGATGCAAGAGATGTTCCTCATCCTAACTGGTATTTAAGAAACGGTATTGATACTGGAATTATCTGATTTTAAATTTCACGTTTGTTTCCCCAACAACGGGTGACTGGCTAATTGTTGATAAAATTATATTTATATTGTTGATAACATTGTATGTATATATCTTATGACAAAAAAACAATAACATTATGGGATAAAATAAACAAAATGGTGAATGAATTAAATGGATGCATTGACTTTCCTTTTTTTTTTTTATTTTAAAGGGTGGGGGGGGGGGGCAATATTTTATTTGCACTATAACAAGTTTCAACCTTTGACCTGTGTGTACATTAAAAAAAAAGAAGTCAACAAAACATTCCAGAAACACTCCGCGTGGAATGTTCGAGAAAACGAAATTTTAAACCAGTTGTGTATGTTGGAGGCGTTGATAGAGATGAAACGGTTGAAATAGAAGAAATACAGGGTGCTGATCTAGATATATGTGTGTGTGTGTGTGTTCAGTGTGTGTGTTCAGTGTGTGTGTGGGAATGGAGGAGGCGTTGATAGAGTTGAAACGGTTGAAATAGAAGACATACAGGGGCGGATCTAGATATGTGTGTGTGTGTGAGAGAGAGAGGGTAAGTGTGAGTGTGTGTGGGGGCTAGGGAAGAAACTTTCACAGATATTGGGGGGGGGGGGGCTAGGGAAGAAACTTTCACAGATATTGGGAGGGACCTAAGCTGTCGATATGTTTGCCTATCTTTAATAAGGGTCCTGAATAGAATGGCCAGAGGTACGACCTAATGTGATCAACCAAATTCGAACGAAAAGAGTTATGTTGGGTTGAATCTAACTGACCCCTCTCAATGTCCAGTTGTCCACCTAGAGACCAGTGGCTTCTCTCGCTATGGTCAATGGGAAATGGAAAGCGTAAAGTAATTGAACTGTCGCATTATTGGTTGGACCAATAACCAATGGGACAGTTGCTCATCATCATTTAGACTTAAATGGGAGTTAAATATGGATCAATGAGTACCCTGCGGACGTTGGGATGACATAATCGTAGGAGAAAGCTTCGAGGGTAGAAGACCCGATAAGTATTGCGAACGTCATGGGTTCAAACTATTTGCCGTAATAATCGATAATGTCGCCTAGATTGATATGTGAGGCGGTCGTTGGCCGTAGGCACTTTGGTTTCCGTATGATCACAACTACCCCGAGCTTGTGACCTTTCTACCTTCACCACTTCAACCTAAGGGCCTGGAATCATCTCATGGCCTATGTCGACGAAAGCTAGTCAGATAACTTGTATTTACAGGATTTGAGCCTACGATTTAAAGAATGCTAAAAGAACTCACAATCCAATTTGGCCACCCAAACGACAAGAATAACACAAGAATGTAATTTTTAGATAGACCTTTCATGTTTGATTCGTTCACTGAAGTTTCCTAGAACATTGACTTCAGTGTTCTGTATTATTCCTACACAATAAAATGAAAGGCAATAAAATAAACCCTCAGTGTAGCAGATTTATTGTCTCGTGTAGATAAGAAAGTATATGAAATATGAAATCATTAAAATGTACACTACCAATACTTTATACAGTACAAGACAATAAGATTAGATTATTTTATTCCATCCATTGTACACCATAGAATTTAGAGCCCCCCCCCCCCCCCCATCCGCCCCCTCTCTCAATAAGCCTGTTGAATTACGTTGGGTATATAAGTGTAATGATAGGACAAGCAAGTCATATTACATTGAGTATAGAAGTGTAATGATAGGACAAGCAAGTCATATTGCATTGAGTATAGAAGTGTAATGATAGGACAAGCAAGTCATATTGCATTGAGTATAGAAGTGTAATGATAGACAAGCAAGTCATATTACATTGAGTATAGAAGTGTAATGATAGGACAAGCAAGTCATATTGCATTGGGTATAGAAGTGTAATGATAGGACAAGCACGTCATATTGCATTGGGTATAGAAGTGTAATGATAGGACAAGCAAGTCATATTGCATTGGGTATAGAAGTGTAATGATAGGACAAGCACGTCATATTGCATTGGGTATAGAAGTGTAATGATAGGACAAGCAAGTCATATTGCATTGGGTATAGAAGTGTAATGATAGGACAAGCACGTCATATTGCATTGGGTATAGAAGTGCAATGATAGGACAAGCAAGTCATATTGCATTGGGTATAGAAGTGTAATTATAGAACAAGCAAGTGATATTGCATTGAGTGTAGAAGTGTAATGATAGGACAAGCAAGTAATATTACATTGAGTGTAGAAGTGTAATGATAGGACAAGCAATTCATATTAGTTGAGTGTAGAAGTGTAATGATAGGACAAGCAATTCATATTAGTTGAGTGTAGAAGTGTAATGATAGGACAAGCAAGTAATATTGCATTGAGTGTAGAAGTGTAATGATAAGACAAGCAATTCATATTACATTGAGTGTAGAAGTGTAATGATAGGACAAGCAAGTTATATTACGTTGAGTGTAGAAGTGTAATGATAGGACAAGCAAGTCATATTACATTGAGTGTAGAAGTGTAATGATAGGACAAGCAATTCATATTACGTTGAGTGTAGAAGTGTAATGATAGGACAAGCAATTCATATTACATTGAGTGTAGAAGTGTAATGATAGGACAAGGAATTCATATTACGTTGAGTGTAGAAGTGTAATGACAAGACTGCGTAACTAAAATTGACAGAAATCAGAACTGGGAATGGGCCCTTCGGCCGATGCCCAGTTAGCCTGGCCGATGCCCAGTTAGCCTGGCCGATGCCCAGTTAGCCTAAGTCTATGAACGACTCGGAGCCATGCATTAAATAGGTCAGGGCATCAAACGACTTGATTCTGTGAATCAAATGACTTGAATCAGTAAATCAAACATTGACTTCGACTAGTAGGGGGGAGTCATGAAATAACCAATATAACTCTGTCACAATCATATGTATTATTCTGATATCGTATCCTACTTGAAGTAAGTTTATTCATTTTTGTAATTTTTGATAATAACTGAATGATAAATATTTATTGATAACAGCTTATTGATAAATAACTATTTGTTGAGATCACCTTATTGATAACTATTTATTGATATCAGCTTATTGATAACTATTTATTGATAATTATATTTTAAATATACTTACAGTTGTATTTTTTTGTTTTGTTTTTGCTATTCATGTCATCCTTTCATTGTAATAAAGTTGGTTCTTCTAGTGACATTGTAATAAAGTTGGTTCTTCTAGTGACATTGTAATAAAGTTGGTTCTTCTAGTGACATTGTAATAAAGTTGGTTCTTCTAGTGACATTGTAATAAAGTTGGTTCTTCTAGTGACATTGTAATAAAGTTGGTTCTTCTAGTGACATTGTAATAAAGTTGGTTCTTCTAGTGACATTGTAATAAAGTTGGTTCTTTGAGTGACATTGTAATAAAGTTGGTTCTTCTAGTGACATTGTAATAAAGTTGGTTCTTCTAGTGACATTGTAATAAAGTTGGTTCTTCTAGTGACATTGTAATAAAGTTGGTTCTTCTAGTGACATTGTAATAAAGTTGGTTCTTCTAGTGACATTGTAATAAAGTTGGCTATTCTAGTGAAATTGTAATAAAGTTGGCTATTCTAGTGAAATTGTAATAAAGTTGGTTCTTCTAGTAACATTGTAATCTATTTGGTTCTTCTAGTGACATTGTAATAAAGTTGGTTCTTCTAGTGACATTGTAATAAAGTTGGTTCTTCTAGTGACATTGTAATAAAGTTGGTTCTTCTAGTGACATTGTAATAAAGTTGGTTCTTCTAGTGACATTGTAATAAAGTTGGTTCTTCTAGTGACATTGTAATAAAGTTGGTTTTTCTAGTGACATTGTAATAAAGTTGGTTCTTCTAGTGACATTGTAATAAAGTTGGTTCTTCTAGTGACATTGTAATAAAGTTGGTTCTTCTAGTGACATTGTAATAAAGTTGGTTCTTCTAGTGACATTGTAATAAACTTAGTTCTTCTAGTGACATTGAAAAAAAAATATTATGAAGAAACTGTAACAAAGTTTAACTTACCTCTAACACTGAGATTAATGAGATCGTGTATAATCCGTACACTTTAAATTGTTCAAACTCCTTCACAGAATCACGAGAGAGAGAGAGAGAGAGAGAGAGAGAGAGAGAGAGAATTAAAAAAAAAAATTAACATGCACTTAAAAAAAAAATATCCTGACATGATAAATTCTATTTTCCACCCCCCCCCCCTTCCTGTCTTACCCGCTCTCCCTTCACAGCTTCAAAACAAAACACAGTTACAGGAGATATCTATCTAAATATATCCACACACTTCTAGTCATAAGAATGTACCGACCTGATTCTCCCAGGTTCAAACCAACTTCGTGTAATTCTTTCGTTACCAGACTTTTTTTTATTTTATATCCACATATATATTCCTTCTTTTTTATTATTTCTATATTTTTTTTTAAAACCCTCTTCCTTAACCCCTCTCTCCCTCTCTCTCTGTCTCTCTCTCTCTTCTTTACCTCTCTCTCAAGCCGCTTAGTTTTATACTCTCCCCACCCCCCACACCCAAACCTTTGTTTACAGTGGAGGGGGGGTGGCAAGACCGAGCGTACTTAGAGAAAGGAGGGTGGGGGGGGATAGTTTTGCCACCGAGTGCAAGGCTCAGACTCCCGGCCTATTGCCATGAATGAAAAGAACCGCCGCCTGTGTGGGACACCGTGGAAGGTGGTGTGTGTTTTTTTATTCTGTGAAATGTTGAGGAGGGATGGGGGTGGGGAGGATTTGGGGGGGGGGGGGGGTTAAGGTGCGCAGAATAAGGGAAAAAAAGCTCAAAACAAGGAGGAGGAGTTTGTCTTCTTTTTACCTTCCTCTCTCTCTCTCTCTCTCTCTCTGTTTTTTTTTTTTAGAAAAGTAAAATAAAATTCACAGAATGTTTACCTACGCAACCATCTTGGAGGTTTTCTTTTTCCGATGAAGTGTAGGCTTTCTATTTGGTTGTGATGCTGTCTGTGGTGATTGGTTGTAATATGTTGGTACTGCTCTGTGATTGGTTATACTGTTAAATGTTCTATAGCTGTTGGTACTGTTGTCTGTTTTCTGTGATTGATTCTGTTTCTAAAATCCGTTCTAACTTTATTATTATTTTTTTTTCTTTTATCGATGCGAACTGTTTTTGTGTTATTGGTGAAGTAGCTAAGTGGGTTTTTTTATTTATTTATTTCATTGAGTTTAATGGAAATTTCGTTGCGCATAAAAAAAACATTAGAAAATGTTTTGTGTGCTTTTGTTGTCCCACTTCCTCCCACACAAACTAAACAGCGAGAAGACCTGTTATGTCTTCAGTATGGGGGAGTATTGGGCCCTGTTATGTCTTCAGTATGGGGAGGGAGTATTGGGCCCTGTTATGTCTTCAGTATGAGTGAGGGAGTATTGAGCCCCGTTATGTCTTCAGTGTGAAGGAGGGAGTATTGGGCCCCGTTATGTCTTCAGTGTGAGGGAGGGAGTATTGGGCCCCGTTATGTCTTCAGTGTGAGGGAGGGAGTATTGGGTCCCGTTATGTCTTCAGTGTGAGGGAGGGAGTATTGGGCCCCGTTATGTCTTCAGTGTGGGGGAGTGAGTATTGAGCCCCGTTATGTCTTCAGTGTGAAGGAGGGGTAATAGGCCCTTTTATGTCTTCAGGGTGATGGAGGGTGGGGGTAAATGGCGCTGTTCAGGGGGGGCGCAGGTGAGTACCTGTTTGTATTTTTGCCGTGAGACCGAAAGTGTTCAGCGGGCAGGGATTCCACTAACGGGGCGATGGCACGGGTTTCACTGTCAGACTGAAGGGAAGAATGGACTCGGATAAAACAAACAAACTGAACGGGGGAAGGGGTCAGATAGGGGAGGAAATAAAAGGGGGAGGGGAGGAATAAGATAGTCTCAGGTTTGTATCTACGGGGAAGGAGTGGGTATTAACGTGTGGAGAGGGAGAAAGAATGGAGGGAGAGAGAGAGATGCAAGAGAGAGACAGAGAGAGAGAAATACAGTACAGATGTGTCTAGAAATGAGGTGAATATAGAATGAGTAATGTAAGAGAAGTATTGTTCCTTTACTCTGAGTTGTCTTTGTGAAGACAAGAAGACAAGAGATATGTTATTGGTATTGGGGTGGAGGTCATACGACTTTCATAAGATGATGTATGGTATGTTTCGCTATTTACACAAAAAGTTTTACAATGCGTTGAATATCACAGATGAAAGCTAAAGAGCGTGATCGCTTTTGAATTGGTTACTGCTAGGGTTCTCACAGTGAGGTTTCACCCTAACATGAAAAAATATTAATAAATGTTCACAAATATTAATAAATGTTCACAAATATTAATAAATGTTCACAAATATTAATAAATGTTCACAAATATTAATAAATGTTCACAAATATTAATAAATGTTCACAAATATTAATAAATGTTCACAAATAATCCATCGAGAGTACAGTGTATACACATTTTCAGCTTTTCCTTCTTTGAATGAGGGTCGCCAAAAAACAAAAAGATTTATAGTGGCTCGCCAAAAAACAAAAAGATTTATAGTGGCTCGCCAAAAAAACAAAAAGATTTATAGTGGCTCGCGAAAAAACAAAAAGATTTATAGTGGCTCGCGAAAAAACAAAAAGATTTATAGTGGCTCGCGAAAAAACAAAAAAGATTTATAGTGGCTCGCCAAAAAACAAAAAGATTTATAGTGGCTCGCCAAAAAACAAAAAGATTTATAGTGGCTCGCCAATCGCAAAAGTGTGAGAATCACTGGGTTACTGTGAAATCACTGGGTTACTGTGAAATCACTGGGTTACTGTGAATGCGTCTCTGACACTTTTACGTATTAACGTTATCGATGTATAAAACAATACATCGATCTCTGTCACACAGAATCACTAATCTAACACATAAAAATGGGCAAAGTACTATAGAACAAAGCTGTACAGACGACATCTCCCTGTCGCAAAGTACGTTAGAACAAAGATGTACAGACGACTTGTCCCTGTCGCAAAGTACCATAGTACAAAGCTGTATAAAAGCGAATAAAACATCTCCCTGTCATAAAGCGTACTTACAGGTATTCAGACTGTTAACTTTTTCAAAACCCGCCTGTTATAATAGTAATAAAAGCGTCATTTGCTGTGATAGCTTTGAAATCTGACTATGACGTCATTTGCTGTGATAGCTTTGAAATCTGACTATGACGTCATTTGCTGTGATAGCTTTGAAATCTGACTATGACGTCATTTGCCGTGATAGCTTTGAAATCTGACTAACTTTGGATGATGGAAATAACAAATCACTAAATATGGTAACTGAGTTTACCTTGTTTTTTTTTTTCATTTCTTCTTACAGCCACATTTAATTCAACACCATTAGTTTTCTCCCCTTACATAATTAGTTCCCCTGGTTTGGGTATGTAACAGGTGAGATAGATATGTATCATGCTAGGATCTCAAGATTTCAATCTCTTGTACGACCTGCCCTGGAGCGAGCAAAACCAAAAGATGGCAGATACCGCTCAGTTAGTGCACATTATGTTCAATTTATAATCAATAGTGCACAGTGCACACTAGCAAGACATGTAACCGACAAACGGGTTAGGTGTATAATTGTTGGTTTGTCTTAGGGGACAAAGGGGGCAATGGTGTATTTGAGAGTGAAAGTTCAAAGTTGAGACAGCTTTTGAGCCTATGAGCCGAACAGAAAAAAACACTTAAGTCCTTCCTCCCATATGAAAGACTTAAGTCCTTCCTCCCATATGAAACACTTAAGTCCTTCCTCCCATATGAAACACTTAAGTCCTTCCTCCCATATGAAACACTTAAGTCCTTCCTACCATATGAAACACTTAAGTCCTTCCTCCCATATGAAAGACTTAAGTCCTTCCTCCCATATGAAACACTTAAGTCCTTTCTCCCATATGAAACACTTAAGTCCTTCCTCCCATATGAAACACTTAAGTCCTTCCTCCCATATGAAAGTTGTTTGTTTAACGGTCCGCGTATCATCAACGCATGACGTCACCTATGTATATTTTAATCTCTGATGTTCTTCACACCCTCCAAATTCAAATTCTGACCCAAACACTTCCGGTATGACGTAATCACTAGAACATCAGACCAGACAGACATATAGATTCAATCAACTGAAATGAGTAGGCGTGACTGACATATAGATTCAGTCAACTGAAATGAGTAGGCGTGACAGACATATAGAATCATATAGATTCAGTCAACTGAAATGAGTAGGCGTGACAGACATATAGAATCAATCAACTGAAATGAGTAGGCGTGACAGAAATATAGATTCAATCAACTGAAATGAGTAGGCGTGATTTGTATTAAGATGGGGTAGGTGTAGCGACCATTACGAACTACGACCTCCACCCCCACACACCCACCCTCTTAGGCCCTCCGTCGTTTTAACTTCTTCTCAAGAAAAATAAGAATAAATGTCCGACCAGGGGGGGGGGGCTCCGTGGGCTTTTAAGTGTCAATAGTGACGAGCGATAAGTCAGTCGAGAGTTTGGCAGATAGTCTTCTACATAAGTCAGTCGAGAGTTTGGCAGATAGTCTACTACATAAGTCAGTCGAGAGTTTGGCAGATAGTCTTCTACATAAGTCAGTCGAGAGTTTGGCAGATAGTCTTCTACATAAGTCAGTCTAGAGTTTGGCAGATAGTCTTCTACATAAGTCAGTCGAGAGTATGGCAGATAGTCTTCTACATAAGTCAGTCAAGAGTTTGGCAGATAGTCTTTTACATAAGTCAGTCGAGAGTTTAGCAGATAGTCTTCTACTTAAGTCAGCCCTGAGCGGAGGTAAGAAGAATGTACTTGAAGTGAAGTGATCTGAATGCCAAAAAGTCAAATCTTTACCTCTGGAATGTCAGTAAAACGAAGGAAAGGGGGGGGGGGGCGAGTGTGTGGAGCGGAGGGTTGAAAAACAAAAGATAAAAAAAGTACTGAATTGATTTTTTTTTTGGTTTAAAATGAAGGAGAAATGGCGATTGAACCAAAAGACAAGAATTTAACGCTACAAAACAACATTCGTAGAAATGATTTGTTTCGTAAATTGAACGTGTCTTCCATGACCCCACTTTCGGAAACAAGGCAGTGGTCCTCAAACAGCCGATATAGTGGGGGTTACTGAAGCCGACATGATGTCATAGTGTGACTCGGAATCGCAAAAGTTGTCAACCACTGATCTGAAAGTAATGTTTTCGTGTCATTGCTATATCCCTACTACAGTCGATAGATCTCAAACACCTAACATGCAAACATCACCAACTCACCATTTGCAGTACGAACATCATGTGCATATCACGTATATGTGTATCAATGGAAACTGTCCTACTACTCACGCACTCAACACTTGAGTCCAAGATTCGGGTGGAAATGGGATCTTTCATAAAAACAGAGAACGAAAAAAAAGTCCAAAAGACATTTTCTGCACCGGAAATGGAAGTTAAAGAAATATTGTGTTTTATTTTTAGTCAAACCGTGAAGTATGCAGGAGTCAATATGTCAAGATTTAACAGGTGGGGGAGGGGGGGGAGAGATGGAGGAAGGGGAGCTACTTATTTGGGTGGTGGGGGAAGGGGGCAAAATAGAATAAGGTGTGGTTGAAGGTGTTGACACTGGTGAACGAATTCTCGTCTGTTGAAACACAAACTAAACAAAACCAAGACTCGAAGATAAAAAGTTGGTTATTTCAAAAGTTGATTTTTTTTTCAAATTGATTATTTCGAAAGTTGATTAATTTAAAAGTTGACTATTTTAAAAGTAGATTATTTCGAAAGTTGATTAATTTAAATTTGATCATTTTAAAAGTTGACTATTTCGAAAGTTGATTAATTTAAATTTGATTATTTTAAAAGTTGATTATTTCGTTGATTAAGTTGATTAATTTAAATTTGATTATTTTAAAAGCTGATTATTTTAAAAGTTGATTATTCTAAAAGTTGATTATTTCGAAAGTTGATTAATTTAAAAGTTGATTATTTCAGTTTAAAGAGTGAACATCAGCGCTCCTGAAGTTTGTTTTAACTGTGGAGCACACACCAGCTTTATTCCCCTCGGTGTGTGTGCGCGCGCACACAACTCGCCGAGTAATAAACAGAAGCGGGCTTTGAATTAAATTGAACACCCCCCCCCTTTTCACCGTCTCATAGTCATCACGTGACTGACTACTTTATGCTTGAATGATTTTGTTTTCCTTGCTTACTGCACAGATGGTTATAAAGACAGGTAGTGCAGTGGCTCTGAAAGTGTAAGCCGTGAGATGATTGGAAGTGGGTTGACACCAAATTTAATGACCACTTTAATGTAGGACATTATATATTCTTTACAATTAATTAGATATTTTATCACTTCTTTATAGGTGGGTCGCGAAGACCAAACAGTTTTTCCAGTAGGTCGCGGAGACCAAACAGTTTTTCCAGTGGTCGCGAAGACCAAACAGTTTTTCCAGTAGGTCGCGGAGACCAAACAGTTTTTCCAGTAGGTCGCGGAGACCAAACAGTTTTTCCAGTAGGTCGCGGAGACCAAACAGTTTTTCCAGTAGGTCGCGGAGACCAAACAGTTTTTCCAGTAGGTCGCGGAGACCAAACAGTTTTTCCAGTGGGTCGCGGAGACCAAACAGTTTTTCCAGTGGGTCGCGGAGACCAGTTTTTCCAGTGGGTCGCGGAGTCGCTAAAGTTTGAGAACCACTGAGGGGAAATCCAGTTGACGTTCGGGAGAGGGTAGAGTGCGATCTACTGTACTAAAGGTGAGCTACAGAACTGAGAAATACATCTGTACTTTTAGTACCAACATCACTAGTGCAGTACTATCCACTCCACTGAACGTGTCAGCTGGTACAGTGACAGGTACTTGCCCCGCCACTCCCCCCCCCAAACCTATTCATCTGGACGCCTGGACTAGAACTCGCCGTAGGACCGAAGCACTCATTAACTTTCACACAGATTAAAACCTGCGCACTGTTCTGTGTGGCTGGGAGGTGTCAGCCAGTAAGGGTGGGGCCTGGTTGGGCTTTTATTTCCCATAATTTCCTGTCCATCACACCCCGCACGCCACCCCTTTTAAAACTAGAACTTCCGCTTTATCTTGAAATAAACAAAGATTGAGAAAACAGTTGCGTAAACAAACCAGAGTAAAAAAAATCATTTTGCTGCAGCAAAATAACAACTTTGACACATTGCACACATCTTTGTCCATTTTGTTATTTTCTCTTTCTTTCGACTCTTGCTGACCAGAGTTCGACCGGTGCACGTTGACCTTTGGGACAAACCAAACAGAGCCTGGTCAGTGTCTGTCCACACCAGTGGCGCGTCTAAAATTCGGCCATCAAAACATAATATCACGAAGGTCCTCAGCTGGCACGCTAGGTCATGTGAAAGGTCCACTTAGGTCAGCTCATGTGTTGATATTTTTCTGAGGTCGCTGCACGTGGATGTTTCTTGGGGGGGGGGGGGAGGGGGGTCGCCGCATCGGGTCCATTCGAAAATAAATATAGTTTACGGTGAATTGACTGGCCGCATTAAAACCTTTGAAGATAGTTGTCCTGCTGGTGAAATCTGACGCTGGTTATGTTCTAGTGCAGTTTTTTTTTTTGTTAGCAGATGTGTGTGTGTGTGCGTGCGTGCGCGCGAGCGCGCGGGTGCGTGCGTGCGTGCGTGCGTGTGTTGGTGGTGTGTGTGTGTGCGTGCGTGCGTGCGTGTGTGTGTGTGTGTGTGTAGCTTATGTGTGTTTATATATATGTTGTGTGTGTTTATATGGTCTTTGTATGTGTGTGTTTATGTTTGTAGGCAGGTATTCTAATACATTTTAGCATTTTTTAAATGCGTTGCAATGTTATAAAATGTAATAGAAACCACCACCAGACGTGTTGTGATGTGTTTGCGCGCACGGTAAGCTGTCCGCTGCTGGCGCACACGCGCACAGCTTTGAGGGAGCACCAACCTCGACTGTGTGTGTGTGTGTGTGTGTGCGTGCGTGCGTGCGTGCGCGCGTGTGCGTGGGTGCGTGCGTGCGTGTGTTGGTGGTGCGTGCGTGCGTGCGTGCGTGTGTTGGTGGTGGGTGCGTGCGTGCGGGCGTGCGTGTGTGTGTGTGTTTTCGAGCCAGCCACAATGACATGCTTTGAGTACAGTTGCACCAACCCACCCACCCCTTCGTATTCCATTAACGCATATGAAGCCACGGGTGACAATATATAACGCTTCTTTACATTAATAATCCAGAGACAGATAGAGAGACAGACAGAGATAGAGAGAGAGAGAGACAGACAGAGAGTATCTATGCCTATGATTATAAAGTAATTACGCCTAGTACGATCAAAATCCCCCTCCCCCGTCCCACTATCTTTCAATCCAACAGTGCCAACATAGCAGCAATTAACACAATAGAGGCATTCTGTAACACTAGCCGCAGGGCTTAACTATGTCAAGGGGGGTCCCAAGATCTAAATCCTCTCGGTGTCAAATTTCCTACCCAGAGGATTATTTGGAGCCCCGACTCTAACCCCCTCCCCCCCCCCCCCAGATAGTCCTGTGGGAGAAGCCGCTGGCAGGGACATAAGATTCTCAGGAGGAAATTGAATCTCTTGTGGCATTTAGCAAGCCCATTTACACGCACACACACACAGAGACATACACACACAGACATACACACACAGAGACACACACACAGACATACACACACAGACATACACACAGAGACATACACACACAGAGACACACACACAGAGACACACACACAGACATACACACACAGACATACACACACAGACATACACACACAGACACACACACACACAGACACACACACAGAGACATACACACACAGACATACACACACAGACATACACACACAGACATACACACACAGACATACACACACAGACATACACACACAGAGACATACACACACAGACATACACACACAGACATACACACACAGAGACATACACAGACATACACACACAGACATACACACACAGACATACACACACAGACACACACACAAAGACACACACACACAGACACACACACAGAGACATACACACACAGACATACACACACACAGAGACATACACACACAGACATACACACACAGACATACACACACAGACATACACACACAGAGACATACACACACAGACATACACACACAGACATACACACACAGACATACACACACAGACATACACACACAGACATACACACACACGACATACCAAACAGACATACATACACACAGAGACATACACACACAGACATACACACACAGACATACACACACAGACACACACACAAAGACACACACACACAGACACACACACACAGACATACACACACAGACATACACACACAGACACACACACACAGACATACACACACAGAGACATACACAGACATACACACACAGACATACACACACAGACATACACACACAGACACACACACAAAGACACACACACACAGACACACACACACAGACACACACACAGAGACATACACACACAGACATACACACACACAGAGACATACACACACAGACTACACACACAGACATACACACACAGACATACACACACAGACATACACACACAGACATACACACACAGACATACACACACAGACATACACACAGACATACACACAGACATACACACAGACATACACACACAGACATACACACACAGACATACACACACAGACATACACACACAGACACACACACAAAGACATACACACACAGACACACACACACAGACATACACACACAGACATACACACACAGACACACACACACAGACATACACACACAGACACACACACACACAGACACACACACACAGACATACACACACACACACAGACACACACAGACACACAAAGACATACACACACAGACATACACACACAGACACACACAGACATACACACACAGACATACACACACAGACACACACACACAGACATACACACACAGACATACACACACAGACATACACACACAGACATACACACAAAGACAGACATATGTACATCGACCTATAGTGGTTGACCTACCACAGTTACTATTAGTTTGTGGCGATTTGATAAATACTGTATAGGGCAATTAAATACTGTATGGGGCAATTAAATACTCTATGGGGCAATTAAATACTTATGGGGCAATTAAATACTGTATGGAGCAATTAAATACTGTATGGGACAATTAAATACTGTATGGGGCAATTAAATACTGTATAGGGCAATTAAATACTGTATGGGGCAATTAAATACTGTATGGGGCAATTAAATACTGTATGGGGCAATGGTGGAAAAACTTTTCGAGCCACTGGCCTCATTGGGTTTGACAGAAGGGCCGGACCTTGGGCAGAACGAAGGCCGGATAAACAGCATGACGTGCCGGATTAAACAGCATGACGGGCCGAAGTCGGGCCGCGAGCCCTAGTTTTCCCATGTCTGGTATAGAAGAAATCAGAATAGACATTTCCGGAGCATTTGATGTAGACGCCAAACGAAAGGCTTTACAAGAGTAGATTGTCCTGCATCTTTGTCCATTGTTATTTTATCTTTTATTGAGAAAAAATCAGATGAAAGAATATAGGGGCCTAAATCAGCGATGGGAAAACTGCGGCCCGCGACTCAAAAAATTGTCCACCCCTGGCGTAGATTCTATGATTAAACTTGTTTGTTTTTTGAAAAGAACAATATAATACTCATCATTACAGAACAATATAATACTCATCAATAGAAATGTAAGAAGAGAGTCTATATTTAGAAGGAAATAAATATGTGTAAGGTGTAAATTTAGGTCACCTTCAGAACATGTCTGTACTATAAACCCTTGATCATCATTGGCTATTCCCTCGCCACTCTATCGACTCAACATTGACCTTTGTCAAACAGTGACCTTTTACATTTGCATAACAAACGCGATTACTGATGTTATATCAGACTGACCCCTGAACCCCGTAAATCCCAAAATAAACCTGCCCCTCCCCCTCCCACAAACAACATACTATTCCCGTCCTATGTTTATATCAATAAGTCCTGTAACAGTGTAACTAATGACGACTTGACCCATAATAGTATTCTCCCGTTAGGTTAACTTCAGTCACCCATAAATCAGTTGACTGCGTCCATTTGACTGGGTGACTTTGTTTATCATAGAACAAGAAAAGAAGTCAGAATACATTTTTTTTAAAATAAGGTCATTAAAGAAAGTCACTAAACGGACAATGAGCAAAAGGAAAGTGTCGAGTGCTCAATGAAATTTTACAGTCGAGGTTGGTGCTCCCTCAAAGTGTCGAGTCCTCAATGAAATTTTACAGTCGAGGTTGGTGCTCCCTCAAAGTGTCGAGGGCTCAATGAAATTTTACAGTCGAGGTTGGTGCTCCCTCAAAGTGTCGAGTGCTCAATGAAATTTTACAGTCGAGGTTGGTGCTCCCTCAAAGTGTCGAGTGCTCAATGAAATTTTACAGTCGAGGTTGGTGCTCCCTCAAAGTGTCGAGTCCTCAATGAAAATTTACAGTCGAGGTTGGTGCTCCCTCAAAGTGTCAAGGGCTTACCGTGAGCGCAAACACATCACAACACGAATGGTGGTGGTTTCTATTACATTTTATAACATTGCAAAGCATTTTTAAACAAGCAATTAAGCCTGTTCCATTCTGGACACAGGACGTGTTAGCGCATTTTCATGTTGTAAATATTTGTAAATTTTGGAAATGTTTATAAATTCAATTGTGTAATGCATATATCTGAAAAAAGATATTAAAAGGACAAGTAAGTCATGTTGAATAACTGTTACAAAAATAAATAATGATTACGCCCCTTTGATTAGCTTTTATTATTTATATTTAAAATATAAGCAAAACGGTACATAAAAAATTCTTTTATTTTGGCCCTGAGAGGTCAAATCGCGAAATGGACTTTTGATGTACACTTGGAAGGCCAAGACCTACACAATGATATATACATCATGGGTCTAGGACTTATGGTTGCTGAGATATAGGGCGGTCCATTATTAATATAGCTTATATAGTAAAAAAACGGTACTTTATAAGGCCCCTTTTACGACCCTGAGAGGTCAGATCGCGAAATGGAAAAAGTCATTTCTTGGCAGGCCAAAGACCTACAAAATGATATATACATCATGGGTCTAGGACTTATGGTTGCTGAGATATAGGGCGGTCCATCATAATATAGCTTATATAGTAAAATACGGTACTTTATAAGGCCCCTTTTACGGCCCTGAGAGGTCAGATCGCGAAATGGAAAAAAGTCATTTCTTGGCAGGCCAAAGACCTACAAAATGATATATACATCATGGGTCTAGGACTTATGGTTGTTGAGATCTAGGGTGATGACAGACAGACAGACAGACAGACAAAACGGGGACAATAGAGCATTTTTTTTTCGAAAATGCTCTAAAAATGTTAAAATGTATTAGAATACATGCCTACAAACATAAGCACACACATACAAAGATCATATAAACACACACAACATATATATATAAACACACATAAGCTACACAAAAGATTTGCTAAGACAATAAAAGAAGGAGGCCAAACCGGCAACAGTAGAGAGGTGAACGAGTAAACGGGTGACCAGGTACTTGTCGGCAGATAACTCTTTATTACCCACACATATTTCTGTCGCTGGTTTGGTTGGAACACTTTCAATACTAGGTAAACAGAGCACGCCGGAATGGGTGAGAGAGGGAGAGAGAGAGGGAGAGAGAGAGAGAGAGAGAGAGAGAGAGAGATCGTAGTAAAGGTTCTGGATGTAATATATATATTGTACAAGTTGGTTGGTTTGGGGGGGTGTAAGTTAGAGGAGCAGAGAAAGAGGAGAAGTGGGGTTTAAAAATGAAACATTATCGGGTCTCAAGGTAACTACCAAAAATATATAAATATATAAATTCTGCGGTTTATCGCTTTGGGAATATTGCGAGAGAGTTCATGAGTTTACAAGAATTATGCATTCAATAGAAGTTACCGGAAGTAGTAAGAGGGCGGGTAGGAAGATGGTCACAAACCCACAAACTGGCCGCTGACCTAAACCATGACCCCCCCCACACCCACCCCCACCCGAAACTAATCTCCCATAAGAATGTTGTTTAAGTACGCTCAGGGGATGTAAATTCCCAACTTACTTAAATCTCTGGTACTTGTACCATTCAGTTACGTCATCTCAATCTAACCCCCTTCCTTTCCCATTTTCAATTTATTTTCTTATTCTATTAATAACTCTCGTGCGTTTATTTTGGATCGAATGATTCCATCCAAGTAAATAAATAGATAGTAAATAGATAGATAGTAAATAGATAGATAGTAAATAGATAGATACTAAATAAATAGATAGTAAATAGATAGATAGATAGATAGATAGATAGATAGATAGATAGATAGATAGATAGATAGATAGATAGATAGATAGATAGATAGATAGATAGATAGATAGATAGATAGATAGATAGATAGATAGTAAATAGATAGATAGATAGTAAATTAATAGATAGTAAATAAATAGATAGTGAATAGATAGTGAATAGATAGATAGTGAATAGATAGATAGTAAATAATTAATAAATAGATAGTAAATAGATAATGAATAGATAGATAGTAAACAGATAGTTTACAGAAGAGTATTTGAGAGCCCTATGCATGTGCATGAAGTCCCTTTTTCATCCCCACCAAAGCCGACAGTGCAATGGCCATGGAGGCACCACGGGAGACATAGCGGAGATCAAACCCGGTACCCTCAGGTGGACAGTCGAGTGCTATACCACACGACCACCATCCGTCCCACTAAGAAAATCGCCCACCTAAGTGGAACAATTTTTAGGTTTTTGTAGTGCCCTTCGTTCATCCCCACCACAGCCGGGAGTGAAATGGCCATGGAGGCACCACGGGAGACATGGGAACTTGAGCCAAGACCTGAAAAATGTCCTAGGTCCTCACCGGAGATCGAACCAGGTACCTTTAGGTCAACAGTTGAGCGCGTTACCGCACGACCATCCGTCCCCTTTATCCGGATACCAGGAATCAATGGTACTTTCACTACAAATAGATTAGGTCTACAGGAATCAATGGTACTTTCACTACAAATAGATTAGGTCTACAGGAATCAATGGTACTTTCACTACAAATAGATTAGGTCTATAGGAATCAATGGTACCTTCACTACAAATAGATTAGGTCTATCTATAGGAATCAATGGTACCTTCACTACAAATAGATTAGGTCTATCTATAGGAATCAATGGTACCTTCACTACAAATAGATTAGGTCTATCTATAGGAATCAATGGTACCTTCACTACAAATAGATTAGGTCTATAGGAATCAGTGGTACCTTCACTACAAATAGATTAGGTCTATAGGAATCAATGGTACCTTCACTACAAATAGATTAGGTCTATAGGAATCAGTGGTACATTCACTAAAAATAGATTAGGTCTATCTATAGGAATCAATGGTGAGGTAAAAATATGCCATTAAAAAGTAACACACACACACAAAAATAACAATAATTTCAAATTCCATACCAATGAATTATTTTGTCTGTTATTTTTACCTCTGACCTACACCGTACTTTAACAGATAATGGCATGGGTATCACGTGACCGCCATCCAGCCAATCAGATGTCTGTAAAAGTGTAGGGGCTTTATGACGCGTATATCAGGCATTATTCCTCATGAGGCATGTACCCACAAGGTAAATGTATTTTTAGAATGACCTCACTGAATTACATTTGCCTATGTAAGAGACAAGAAGGCTACGCACGTAGCGGTGACCTGATTGGGTTAATGAATATTATTACATTACTCAGACACCACTAAACACACTGGCGGTATATACTTAAGATAAATAAAGACATTTAACTGGACGACATTCTGGCAAGAAGGTGGTCTACAAACAACGCTCTCAAGTAGCGAAACTTTTTTGTAGGATTGTTGTTTTTTGATGTAATGAAATAAGTCAGTAAACATCAACATAATAGTTTCAGTTGTGTGTGTGTGTGGGGGGGGAGTGATAAAGAGAGCTTAGTTGGTGACATGTATTAAGTCAATGCTGACCTACATATGATGAATAATACCATCGATACCTTCTTGAGCTGGGGTTTAGTGATTATTATTTTAGTTTTTAATGTAACGTTTACGTAATACGAGTGGCTTTCATACACGAGTGGCCTTCATACACGACAAGTATCCATTATGTATGCCTGAATTTATTGGTTTATTTTGTGTTGTTCAGTAATGAACAATGAACTATTTATGCTCAGAGCCCCCCCTCCCCCCCCAACCCCACCCCGTTCCATTGATTGTATCTCAAGCAACATAATTCTTGTTACCTTTGTTTATCTATCACTCTCTATAGCTGTGTGTGTATGTGTGTGTTGCTGTGTGGATTTATGTGTAAAGGTTTGGATTTTTACGTGTATTTGTTTGTGTGTGCTTTGCACGTGCCTGTATATGTTGGTGTATGCATGCATGTATGTTTATAGCAGTCAATGGCAGCTATGTATAATAGCATATGGTGGTATGGCAGCGAATAACAGTATATAACATAATATTGCTATAGAATTATAGTAGTATTTAGCAGTATATAAAAGAATATCAAAGCATATAGAAGTTTATAGCACTGGATAGTAGTATTAAAGTTTATAGCAGTACATCAGTTTGTAGCATAGTAGTAATAGCCTTAAACTGCAATGTATAAAGTTATAAACAACGCACAGAAGTATGGATGTATATATTGTTGTATATCAGTATATAGCTGAATTTCGCAAGACTTATGAGTTTATATCAATATACAGAAATATAAATCAGTCTATATCAGTGCATTGTGGTATATAGAGGAATATTGCAGCTGATAGCAGTGTATGTCAGTTCAAAGAATTATAAAGCTCTATATAGCGGTGTTTAACACTTTATACAGCTCTATATAGCGGTGTTTAACACTTTATACAGCTCTATATAGCGGTGTTTAAACACTTTATACAGCTCTATATAGCGGTGTTTAACACTTTATACAGCTCTATATAGCGGTGTTTTAACACTTTATACAGCTCTATATATCGGTGTTTAAACACTTTATACAGCTCTATATAGCGGTGTTTAAACACTTTATAGCTGTGGTACTCAAACTGTTTCACTTCTCTACCCACTTCAACAAAAACTTCACGACCAACCAACTTAGTTTTCGTGACCCCACTGCAAAGAAAACCTTCAATAAAATATATAGGGTCATTTACTGTTCGAGAAATTATAACATAGTGGTTCTAAAAGTACTGTTCGAGAAATTATAACATAGTGGTTCGAAAAGTACTGTTCGAGAAATTATAACATAGTGGTTCTAAGTACTGTTCGAGAAATTATAACATAGTGGTTCTAAAAGTGTGCTATTTTTAAAAGCGTTAAGAAAACACACTTTGTACCCAAGGAAGAAAATTTAAAAAAAAAAGATAAAAATTTGTCACATAAAATCTATGTCTCTATAGGCTAGAAAAATTAAATGTTATGTAATGCACATATTGGTGCGCGTTAGTCATGCTGGCATCCCTTTCATTGGAAGAACCCATTATACATGCTGGCATCCCTTTCATTGGAAGAACCCATTATACATGCTGGTATCCTTCTCATTGGAAGAACCCTTTATACATGCTGGTATCCTTCTCATTGGAAGAACCCTTTATACATGCTGGTATCCTTCTCATTGGAAGAACCCTTTATACATGCTGGGCCGAGATGTTATAGCCTGTTAAACACAGTTGTAGTTTGTTATACAATGTTTTAGTTTGTTATACGCTGTTATAGTTTGTTATAAACTGTTATAGTTTGTTATACGCTGTTGTAGTTCGTTATACGCTGTTGTAGTTTGTTATAAACTGTTATAGTTTGTTATACTCTTTTATAGTTTGTTATAAACTTTTATAGTTTGTTGTACACTGTTATAGTTTGTTATACACTGTAATAGTTTGTTGTAAACTTTTATAGTTTGTTGAACACTGTTATAGTTTGTTATACACTGTTATAGTTTGTTATACACTGTTATAGTTTGTTATAAACTGTTATAGTTTTTTACATACTTTAACCAAACACAGTTCCTACATACTTTAACCAAACACAGTTCCTACATACTTTAAACAAACACAGTTCCTACATACTTTAACCAAACACAGTTCCTACATACTTTAACCAAACACAGTTCCTACATACTTTAACCAAACACAGTTCCTATATACTTTAACCAAACACAGTTCCTACATACTTTAACCAAACACAGTTCCTACATACTTTAACCAAACACAGTTCCTACATACTTTAACCAAACACAGTTCCTACATACTTTAACCAAACACAGTTCCTACATACTTTAACCAAACACAGTTCCTACATACTTTAACCAAACACAGTTCCTATATACTTTAACTAAACACAGTTCCTACACACTTTTAACCAAACACAGTTCCTACATACTTTAACCAAACACAGTTCCTACATACTTTAAACCAAACACAGTTCCTACATACATTAACCAAACACAGTTCCCACATACTTTAAACCAAACACAGTTCCTATATAGAAATGAAGTTTACAAAAATAATTGGCATTCGCTTATGCAAGGGGAATTTTTATGTACAGAAAGAAAAAAAAATCGTATAAAATTTAACCTTTAAGAATTCTAGACGGGGCTTGAATCTAGATTCCTGATTCGATTCAGACACGTCAGACTGCCAGCAATTAAGAGAGAAACTCTATACTGGCACTGGCCCGATAACCTTTGTTTTGTGCGCCGTTTATTGCCCAAGGAGTCAGTGTTGAAACTCGAATCATCTGATTCCATGATTCGGATATCAGATGACCTGCCACAGAGCTGAAGTCTCCATGATCTAATTAAAGACAGGTCGAGTTCAGGTGGCTCGTGGGGGAGGGGGGGATTTAAAGATTTACTTGTAAAATAAATAAATAGCTTAAGAATACAAATATCCCATCAATAAATAAAAATCAAACTTTGTTGATAACTGATGGAATCGGTTGATTTGTATTCAATGTATTAAGTAGGTGTCTGAGAGGGGGTAAAGTACATGACCGCTGACCTATGGATCCCGGATTCCATCCTTGGTGGGGAAGTTCATTGGAAATGCATCGAGCCCCAAACGTACATTTGCCTTTGGTCAAGAAATGCCTGGGGGCCACAAATAAACCTTTGCCAATGACCCCACCCACCCACCATGTGATAAAGCCGGCGACACAGGTGCAGGGGACGAGTACAGTTAGCTAAGATTTAAACCAACATGATATAAATATCAATGCAAAATTTCATGGTAACCTCTTGTCTCAGTGAGAGTTTTCCAGAAAGGTTCAACTAAAAAAAAAAATAATCGATAAACACTTATTTATATCGACTGCTAAAGTCACGAGCTATAAGAAAGTAAACGATCTTGGAAGTCTTAATAAACAAACGGACAAAGAAAAAAACGTTAAGAAATTATAGTTTGAGAGCATAACCTATGATTGTGTGTAGAATAAGGTAATACGACGTTATTGCTGTTATTAGAATTGTTAAACGATTTCCCTAATCGTTCATTGGCTGCTTCTGCTAGATCTCTCTCTCTCTCTCTCTCTCACACACACACACGCACGCACGCACGCACACACACACACACACAAAATAAACACATCAGCATACTCTCGCGTTGTCTTTTGTTCTCGGAGAAAACATTTATGTTTGTAGTATATCCAAGACCAATAATTATCTTTTGTCGAGAACGTTTGCCAACTTGGTTATTGTATTGTTGTGTCAAGAGTTATTGTATTGTTGTGTCAAGAGTTATTGTATTGTTGTGTCAATAGTTGTTGTGTCCAGAGTTATTGTATAGTTGTGTCAAGAGTTATTGTATTGTTGTGTCAAGAGTTATTGTATTGTTGTGTCAAGAGTTATTGTATTGTTGTGTCAGGAGTTATTGTATTGTTGTGTCAAGAGTTATTGTATTGTTGTGTCAAGAGGTATTGTTGTGTCCAGAGTTATAGTTACTGATTTTTTTAAAATCTCTCTGCTCTACCCTTGTTGTATCTATGGCGATCTAGTTTTCAATCTATCTAGTATCTAGTGATTGTCAATCTATCTAGTATCTAGTGGTTGTCAATCTATCTAGTATCTAGTGGTTATCAATCTATCTATATCTTAGTTACAGTGTCATTAATCATATCTAGTATCTAGTGTTGTCAATCTATCTAGTATCTAGTTGTTGTCAAGTCTATCTAGTATCTAGTGGTTGTCAATCTATCTAGTATCTAGTGGTTGACAATCTATCTAGTATCTAGTGGTTGTCAATCTATCTAGTATCTAGTGGTTTTCAATCTATCTAGTATCTAGTGGTTGTCAATCTATCTAGTATCTAGTGGTTGTCAATCTATCTAGTATCTAGTGGTTGTCAATCTATCTAGTATCTAGTTGTTGTCAATCTATCTAGTATCTAGTGGTTGTCAATCTATCTAGTATCTAGTGGTTGTCAATCTATCTAGTATCTAGTGGTTGTCAATCTATCTAGTATCTAGTGGTTGTCAATCTATCTAGTATCTAGTGGTTGTCAATCTATCTAGTATCTAGTGGTTGTCAATCTATCTAGTAGAAGGCAATATATCTAGTAGTAGTTCATCTAGTCTTTATGCCTTATCTATGTATTATTATGTAGTACAAATGTATGTTTACTAGTCCAATAGTCTATCAATCTATTTATTTATCAATTATCTATGTCTGCCTGTCAGACTTACTCTATGTCTGCATTTATCTGTCTGTAGAATATGTATGTTTACCGTTGTGTCTTTTAGTCTGTCAATTTATCAACTACCTATAAGTCTGTCTATTTCTTTCCATTTTTCTATCTATAAATGTCAATATGTCTGTCTGTAAAGTTATCGCATTTTCTATCTAATTCATCCGTACAATTATCTATTTATCCGTCAAAGTATCTACTTGCCTATCGGTCAATGTATGTATCTGTCTGTTGAAGTATCTATCTGTCTATAGGTCAATGTATGTATCTATCTGTTGAGTTATCTGTCTATCTATAGTCGTTTGGTTTGTTCACGTGTAGTTCCGTTATTTATTTATTTGTTCCCCCCGCTAAACCATTTTGTTGACGTCATTACAGAGTATTAAATAAAACAACACTGAACACGTTGTTATTTGTTTTGAAAACGTCAGTGAAACGTCCGCCAGCAGACCATCAATAACAAGAACTTTCCTGCCATTGGTTGTCAGGTCAAACTTAGCGCGCACTAGCCAGCGGTGGTATCCCAGCATGCAGTAGTCGCCACACTGATAACCGTTGTCTCAGGAGTTATCAACTTGTCGGGTGCTATCGTCATGATGCGCCCGTAGAAGTTCCCGTCTTCATTATCTACCCAAGCGCAGCTCCCCCTATGGTCCCTACCTTCACCCAGAACAATGGGGGTCGATAAGTTTTTTTTTAAAAGTGGTTGTTTTAAAAAGCCGGGCGGTTACCATGACAACGAAGCCCAGCGTGGACGACACACCCATGAGTGTCCCTTTGTGCACAGGACTGTGTGTATAATTTGTGTGCTCGCGACAATGCATGCTACGTACTCATGCAACTATTACCAACATGTATGTGATTATATATGAAGGTTTATGTGCATGTACATATGTTTGCATATGATTGAACGGAGGTGTGTTTCACTTTTTTATGAATAATTTATTTCATTTTTTTAAAATTCGGCTGATAATATATATTGGATAAATTAGAAAGTTGATAATATATATTGGATAAATTAGAAAGTTGATAATATATATTGGATAAATTAGAAAGTTGATAATATATATTGGATAAATTAGAAAGTTGATAATATATATTGGATAAATTAGAAAGTTGATAATATATATTGGATAAATTAGAAAGTTGATAATATATATTGGATAAATTAGAAAGTTGATAATATATATTGGATAAATTAGAAAGTTGATAATATATATTGGATAAATTAGAAAGTTGATAATATATATTGGATAAATTAAAAAGTTGATAATATATATTGGATAAATTAGAAAGTTGATAATATATATTGGATAAATTAAAAAGTTGATAATATATATTGGATAAATTAGAAAGTTGATAATATATACATTGGATAAATTAGAAAGTTGATAAAATATATTGGATAAATTAGAAAGTTGATTGTTTAAAAGTTATCTCAAGACATTCTGAAGTCAAATTTCAAAGATTATGGCTCATTTTTTGAACTCCTAAAAAATAATAATTTATTGGCGATTTGCATTCCAGTGTGTGTGTGTCTGTGTGTGTGTCTGAGATCTTATAAACCATTAATTGGGCGGATGATGTAATGTCATCACTTCATTCCCACCATAGCCGACAGGCACTACGGGAGACATGAGGGAACTTTCACCAATGCCTAAGAAATACCATTGACTCTCACCAGACAAAGCCTCACCGGACAAAGCCTCACCAGACAAGGCCTCACCGGACAAAGCCATAATGTTTTTAAACTTTGAAAAAGGGCCGGAAAAGGAACAAATGGATGGATGGGTGGATAGATGGGTGAATGGGTGGGTGGATGGATGGATAGATGGGTGGGCGGGTGGATGGATAGATGGGCGGGTGGGTGGATAGATGGGCGGGTGGATAGATGGGCGGGTGGATGGGTGGATAGATGGGCGGGTGGATGGGTGGATATATAGGCGGGTGGATGGATGGGCGGGTGGATGGATAGATGTGCGGGTGGATGGATAGATGGGCGGGTGGATGGATGGATTGGTGGGTGGATGGATGGATGGGCGGGTGGATGGGTGGATAGATGGGCGGGTGGATGGGTGGATAGATGGCCGGGTGGATGGGTGGATGGATGGATGGGAGGGTGGATGGATGGGCGGGTGGATGGATGGGCGGGTGGATGGATGGATGGATGGGCGGTGGATGGATGGGCGGGTGGATGGATGGATAGATGGGCGGGTGGATGGATGGATAGATGGGCGGATGGATGGATGGATAGATGGGCGGGTGGATGGATAGATGGGCGGGTGGATGGATGGATAGATGGGCGGGTGGATGGATGGATAGATGGGCGGGTGGATGGATGGATAGATGGGCGGGTGGATGGATGGACGGCTGGATGGATGGATGGATGGGCGGGTGGATGGATGGATAGAGTTTAAGTATAGACGTCATTTTTGCGAACGTGAGTAAAGTAGAAGAGCGCGGGTCGAATCAAACAATCTAACTGGCCGAATTAGGCCTGTGGACCGAAATCTGTCCATCTCTGCGTTAGAGTAAGTCGTATTCCTAAACAGTTTAAATTGATGGTAATATTGAGAGTAAGTCGTACTCCCAAACGGTTTAAATTGATGGTAATAATTAGAGTAAGTCGTATTCCCAAACGGTTTAAATTGATGGTAATAATTAGAGTAAGTGGTATTCCCAAACGGTTTAAATTGATGGTAATAATGAGAGTAAGTCGTATTCCTAAACAGTTTAAATTGATGGTAATAATGAGAGCAAGTCGTATTCCCAAACGGTTTTAATTGATGGTAATAATGAGAGTAAGTCGTATTCCCAAACGGTTTAAATTGATGGTAATAATGAGAGTAAGTGGCATTCCCAAACGGTTTAAATTGATGGTAATAATGAGAGTAAGTCGTATTCCCAAACGGTTTAAATTGATGGTAATAATGAGAGTAAGTGGTATTCCCAAACGGTTTAAATTGATGGTAATAATGAGAGTAAGTGGTATTCCCAAACGGTTTAAATTGATGGTAATAATGAGAGTAAGTGGCATTCCCAAAAGGTTTAAATTGATGGTAATAATGAGGGGGGGGGGGGGGGGGGGGGGGGGGGGGGGGGGGGGGGGGGGGGGGGGGGGGGGGGGGGGGGGGGGGAGTAAAGTCGTATTCCCAAACGGTTTAAATTGATGGTAATAATGAGAGTAAGTGGTATTCCCAAACGGTTTAAATTGATGGTAATAATGAGAGTAAGTCGTATTCCCAAACGGTTTAAATTGATGGTAATAATGAGAGTAAGTCGTATTCCTAAAAGGTTTAAATTGATGGTAATAATGAGAGTAAGTCGTATTCCTAAACGGTTTAAATTGATGGTAATAATGAGAGTAAGTCGTATTCCTAAAAGGTTTAAATTGATGGTAATAATGAGAGTAAGTGGTATTCCCAAACGGTTTAAATTGATGGTAATAATGAGAGTAAGTCGTATTCCCAAACGGTTTAAATTGATGGTAATATTGAGAGTAAGTCGTATTCCCAAACGGTTTAAATTGATGGTAATAATGAGCGTGGAATGCCTGTCACTTAATCTGTGTCAAACGAGTTTTTCATAATGATGGATTTATTTAATTTATTTTAAGATCGTTCTGCGTGGAACTTGTGCAATAACTGGAGCAGACGATCAAGTTTTAAATAATTAGGGCACAGTTCGCTGTAATGAGATTGGACGGGAAGAAACTCAATCCAGAAAGAGGTAACACATGTATATATGTGTGTGTGTGTGTGTGTGTAACACAATATATACACAATATATACACAATATATATATATATATACATGCATACAATTTTTTAAAGAAATATTTCCAAAGGCTTGTGCAAACAATAGAACTGAGTTCAAAGAAATATCTAATGTAAAAACAAAATGTAAAATAACAGACTAACCAACGACTGAAGTTCTCTTGTCACTACGAAACAAACAAACTAGACAGCAAAACACCTCGGCTCGTACAGTGAAGTGTTACGTGGTTTGTGCTTGGCCAAGTCCTTATAGTCCCCGGGCCAGGACGTTCCCATGGGGGTGGGGGCGCTTGAAGAAAGAGAAACAGTTGTCTGGAGTTCCGACTCGGTCCGTCACAAGGTGGACAGACTGAACGACATTTGACAATTGAATCTATCCCCCCCCCCCACCTTCCCTCGTCAGGTTGAATGGGGGGAGTTAAAAAGGAGTTTGGGGGGGGGGTATTTCTGTCAAGCTGGAAATGTTCACTGTGGGAGGGGTGGGAGGCTGGCAGGCGGATGGTTTAGGTCAGTGATGGCTTCTGTCAGTGCTTCTCAAAGGTACTGTGGCGAACTAGCGGGTCGCCATATATTCTAATTGATATTTGGGTCAAAGGTTAATCGATAATATAAAATATGTGAACTTTTCTCTCTTTTTCATGTTTGTCTTTCCTTTACAGGTGGGTCGGTCGAGTTAACCGAACAGACTTCTTAATGGGTTGTGAATACCAAACAATTTGAGAAGCCTTGAGTTAGGTAGATTGCAGGTAATAAGAGTGTTGTGAAGGCAGTGTGGGGAGTCAGCATTGAGTAGAGGATTTCTCGGACAATTGGAGCAGGAAGAACTGAACTATTGTAACTGGATTCAAACTAAATCGGCGAACTCCCCCCAACCCGGGCCCCTTTTATTTTTTTTTCTTTCTCTGGATTTTTTTTTATTTTGTTCCGGAAAGATCCATGAGTGGTTGACGGCTGACAATTGGACGAGACATCGACGACGAACGCAATGCGACTGTCTTTTCTTTCAAAAGTAGAAAAAAAAAAGTGTACGGAACTCTTTTATGGCCATATTTCACATGTAACTATTTGCTGAATCTATGTGCACTTAAGCGACAACTGTTTGTTTTTTTTTTTTTATTTTATTTCTGTTCATGTTTTTATGGTGTGTATGCCACACATTTATCTTTGAATCTCTCAATTCCCAGCTTTTTCTATTACCAAGTCCTTTGAAGTACCCAGTCACGGTACAAAGGAGGCTTTTGTGCAATGTTCCATCTGATTCACAGAAGGTTGTGCACGGCAAAAGGTATCTGGTGTGCAACTCTGGTAGGAAACTAAGACTGTTGGTGCGCAACATGCAATGTTGAAGTCGATGGTTGTTACATTCCGTTTTTTTTTAATGCAGGAAAAGTAAAAATAATTTATAGAGACGTATGACTGTATGAGATTGAGTAAGTTGACCGCCATGGCTATACAAGCCTGACTCACACACACAACATGTGCACGATCTATGCTGATGTACATCAAGTATATTTATTAATGAAGATATATTTCTAAATACACTGTAGTGCAAATTATGGGCCCAGTTGAGCTATTGGGCCCCCTTAAGCTAAATGGGACTCCTTGAGCTGAATGAACACCGGGAAAACCTACCGGCTACATCTTTCATCGGGCCTTTTTTTTTTTACTATGGCGGATTTAAAGGCGAGAGGGCCGGTTATACGCACGGGCCTCGATATAGTAAAGGGGGCCTCACCAACTAAACACGCATTATTTGATTCCCTACATCTCTTCTATTTATTCTACTGAGTTGGGGGTGTGGAGGCTCCATCGGCCTTGTTACTTGACATGTAGTTACATCGGCCTTGTTACTTGACATGTAGTTACATCGGCCTTGAATGTAAAAACAAACTCCCTTTATATTTTTATGTTTTAATTTTAACAGACATAATATTATTTAAAATGTTATTTGCACCCCCTTGGGCCCCGTCGACAAAGCCGAGAGGGAGGCCCTGTTGTCTGGGCAGCGCAAGGCCTCCACAAACTTCGCCCAGGCCTGCGCTCTGGAGACGTTACTCCAGTCTCGCATCACGGCGAGAGCACAAACAAGAAGACAGCAGTCTACGGGTTATAAGTCCTTGCTCAATTGGCGTAGAGCTGGACGCCACGGGCTGTCTTCAATGGTGGGAGGGTCCCTCGTAGTCCCACTGGTCAACTACCGCCCGCCTTAAGCTGGGCAGCCCCCGGCTAATAAGGTGTTGACCCGCCACGGCCTGCCTGCTCCAGTGGGTGCCTGGAGCTTAGAGCGCAGCTCAACAGGCAGATCGTTACCACATGCACCAGGAAGACATTCAAAGATAAAGACGGAGTCTCCAGCTCTCCGCATTGCAAGCTGGAACGTGCGCACTATGCGCACTGGACTGACAGATGACTTACAGAAAATCGATGACTTCCGCAAGACCGCAGTCATCGATCTTGAGCTGCACAGACTAAACATCGATGTGGCAGCCTTACAAGAAACGCGCCTCCCAGAGACTGGATCTTTGAGGGAAGCACACTATACGTTTATTTGGCAGGGGAAAGACGTCGAGGAATCTAGAGAACACGGAGTCGGCTTCGCCATAAAGAACACCCTGCTCCAAATGATTGAACCTCCTTCCCACGGCACAGAGAGAATCCTTACCCTGCGTCTATTCACAGCATCTGGTACCGCCAACCTCCTCTGCATCTATGCACCAACCATGCAAGCCAGCACGGAGACTAAAGATCAGTTCTATGAGTTATTAAACAGCGCAATTGCCGCAGTCCCTGCTTCGGAACACCTCTACCTTCTGGGGGATTTTAACGCTCGTGTTGGTTCTGACCATGACTCTTGGTCAAGTGTGCTGGGTCACCATGGCATAGGGAAAATGAACGAAAACGGCCAGAGATTACTCGAACTCTGCTGCTATCACGGCCTATGCGTGACAAACACCTACTTTCAGAACAAGACATGTCACAAGGCGTCCTGGAGACATCCAAGATCAAATCACTGGCACCAGTTGGACCTGATCATCACCAGGCGCGACTCTCTGAATAACGTTCGTAACACCAGAGCCTACCATAGCGCCGATTGCGATACAGACCACTCCCTCATTGCCTCCAAGATAAAACTGCGCCCCAAGAGACTCCATCACTCCAAAAAGAAATGCCAGCCAAAAATCAACACTAGTCAAACCACCAACCAAGCCAAAAACCAGGAGTTCATAGCAAGGCTGGGGGAACTGCAAAGCTGCAACCAAGAGTCGAATGCAGAAGATATGTGGAATCCGCTCCGGAACACTATCTACAGAGCTGCTGCTCTGACGTATGGTACAAAGGAACACAAGAATACCGACTGGTTTGAGGCAAACGCTGTTGAACTAGAGCCCGTCATTGATGCCAAGAGAAAAGCACTGATAAGCTACAAACGCGACCCAAGTAAGCACAATCTTCTGGAGCTGAAGGCTGCTCGGAGAAAGGCCCAGCAGACTGCCCGTAGCTGCGCAAATGACTACTGGCTTCAACTGGCATATAGCATCCAGCAAGCGTCGGAGACTGGCAACATAAGGAGGATGTATGAGGGCATCAAGCAAGCAACTGGCAAATCATCAAAGAAGACTGCACCCTTGAAATCCAAATCAGGGGATATCATCACTGACAAAAGCAAGCAAATGGGCAGGTGGGTGGAACACTATCTAGAGTTGTACTCCAGTGAAAACTCTGTCACACAGAGAGCATTGGACGATACAGAAGACTTGACCGTCCTGAAGGAGCTGGATGCTGAACCTACCATGGATGAACTCAGTAAAGCCATTGATGCCCTGAACAGTGGTAAATCGCCGGGTGAGGATGGCATCCCGCCTGAAATCATCAAATGCGGAAAACCTGCCCTATTAGAGCCACTCCATGAGCTCCTCTGCCTATGTTGGAAGGAAGGCAGAGTTCCGCAAGTCATGCGCAACGCCAAGATAGTCACCCTGTACAAGAATAAGGGGGATCGCAGTGACTGTAACAACTACAGGGGTATTTCATTGCTGAGCATTGTAGGCAAAGCCTTTGCACGCGTGGTCCTCAACCGTCTTCAGGTTCTCGCAAACCGCGTGTACCCCGAATCACAATGCGGCTTCCGACAAGAGAGATCCACTGTCGACATGATATTCTCAGTGCGTCAGCTCCAGGAGAAGTGCAGAGAACAGCAAGATGCCGCTGTACATCGCCTTCATCGACCTAAACAAGGCGTTTGACTTAGTAAGCAGAAGCGGCCTGTTCCTGTTACTGAAGAAGATCGGATGTCCACCTCAGTTGCTCAACATTATAACCTCCTTTCATGATAATATGCAGGGAGTCGTCAGCTACGATGGGGACACTTCAGAACCCTTTACAATCAAAAGCGGAGTCAAACAGGGCTGTGTTCTAGCGCCTACACTATTCGGCATATTTTTCTCTATGATGCTGAATTTTGCATTTAAAGACTCTACAGAAGGTGTCTACCTACATACCAGAAGTGATGGGAAGCTGCTGAACATGGCCCGCCTAAGAACAAAAACCAAGATCCGCACTATCCTTATCAGAGACATGCTGTTCGCTGATGACGCAGCCCTGACAGCACACACAGAGGAACACCTACAGCTCCTGATGGATCGCTTAGCTCAAGCATGCATAGAATTCGGACTGACCATCAGTATCAAGAAAACCAACATCATGGGTCAAGGCATCTCAGCTCCACCCTCAATCACCATCGACAACGAAGTTCTGGAGGTCACCGACAAATTCACATATTTGGGCTCCACCATCACCAGCAGTCTGTCCCTGGATGACGAGATCGACAAAAGGCTTGCCAAAGCAACCAGTGTCATGGCCAGACTAAGCAAACGAGTATGGACTAACAAACATTTGACACGGAACACCAAGCTCAAGGTATACCAAGCATGTATTCTCAGCACTCTTTTATACGGCAGCGAAACCTGGACTACCTATACCAAACAGGAAAATCGACTCGAGAGCTTCCACCTCCGCTGTCTCCGTCGCATCCTTGGCATCAGATGGCAGGACAAAATCACCAACACTGCCGTACTCAAACAAGCCAGCTCACTGAGCATGCATCTCCTTCTGTGCCAAAGACGTCTACGCTGGCTGGGTCATGTGCATCGAATGCAAGATGGACGCATACCAAAGGACATCCTATATGGAGAGCTCGCCACCGGGCATCGCCCCGCTGGTCGCCCGCAACTGCGATTCAAGGATGTCTGCAAACGCGACCTCAAACTGACCGGCATCAGCCTCGACAATTGGGAACAGCTCGCCGACGACCGGAGTGGGTGGCGTCAGGCTGTCCACAAAGGCATCCTTAATGGTGAACAAGTAAGGAACCAACAGCAGGAGTCCAAAAGACAGAGAAGGAAGACCGCACGACAGAAACAGGCCCTCGGTCCCCCACCCAGCTTCACTTGTGGCCACTGCGGAAGAGTCTGCCAGTCCAGGATCGGTCTGCTGAGTCACTCAAGAACCTGCTATCAAAAAAAAAAAACAAAAAAAAAACAAAAAAAACACGACTAGATGACTAACCAGAGCGCTACCATCATCTTTCGAGATGGACGGTTTGCCTACTATATTGTACACAACATGGTTGTCATGGTAATATTTCTGAGAATAACTGATAACTGTATCTTTCTGTCATATCCTCTCCCTCCCTGTCTTGTTATTTATTTCTTCAACAATGCCCTTCCCCTTTATTTATTACACTCCTTCTCTCTCTCTCTCTCTCTCTCTCTCTCTCTCACTCTCTCTCTATCTCTTCTCTCTCTCACTCTCTCTCTATCTCTTCTCTCTCCTCCCTCTCTCTCTGACTCTCTCTCTCTGACTTTTTCTCTCTCTCTCTCTCTCAAATGTCTTTCTAATGTATTACGTGTCATTCGACTGTCCCCCGTTCTCTCTCGTTATTTTATCTCTCATCGCTTCTCGCTCTCCCTCTTTCTCTCTCTTTATCCATCTCTCTTTCTCTCTGTCCTTTCAACATTGTATGTTAACATTGTGTGCACCTCTTAACACATTATTTTCTATTATTTTCTCTTTTCAAACGTGAATGAATAAAACCACTTTAAAAATGTAAAAAATAATAATAACAGTAAGGCGATAGGTTTATCACATTCACACACATTTGGCCATATCGGGTTTCCGTATTAAAAAAAAACCGCCTGCCATCATGGATTTTTTTTTTTGTTGTTTAGGTTCGTTACGTACAGTGTCGCGCTGATCCGCCCCTTGACTTCTGCTACACGGGGTCACAGAGTGCACAAACAGAGCATTTGGATTTCGAGAGTATTTTTTTTTAGTCCGGAGTTTAGGGAAAGAAGAAGAAAAAAGCATTATAATAATAGAAGATGGGGGAGGGGGGTGGAGTTGATTATACGTTTAGACTGGGAAGGGGGGGGAGGTGTTATGTCAATAAAGATGTGGGGAAGGACAACAACTGGCCGCGTAGCCATTTTTAGATTGTAATGGAAGGTTAATAAGTGCTCTGTCAATCGGTATATACATATGGCTGTGTCGGGGAAGGGAGGGGTGGAGGCGAGGTTACGACCGTGCATTCCAAGCAGCGCGTGCGTGCTGGTGTGTGTTGCTGATTGGTCTGTTGGTGGTTGCTTTTTGTTTTGTTGTTATGACGGGTCGGAAGAGTGCCACTGGTAGAGAGAAAAAATATTTAAAAAAATGAAAAAAAAAATGAAAAACAAATATTAAAAAAAATATAAATGCAGTGAAGGTGATCGAGTCTGTTGTAGTCAGTTGCACCAACACTGACAGCTCCATTTATTGTCAGCTCTGACCTACACAATGCAAGGATGGAGAAAGAAAAATGTCAACTCAATGATGGTCACATGACTAGTTTGTGGGCTATACAGGCAAGTGACATGTGACGTTTGACCTTCGCGGATCAAAGTGCGCAATAATAAAAAAACACTCTACACATAGTTGGATTATATAAAGGAGGGGGGTGGGGGGGTTACAGCCGCCCTAATCCTCTAGGCCAGGGGATCACAGCCTGCGGCCTTAGGACAGGTAAATGGCGACCGTGAAAAAAAAAGAGATGTTTATTATGTATAGCTCCATAAATGTTGATATGAATCAGTCTATCGGCCAATTTATTATCCGTCAGGGGTGAAAAAATTAGACCACGGGTGGGCAAACTTTTGAGAGTCGCGGGCCACATTGGGCTCGTAAATTAGACCGGCGGGCCGGATGAATATGTAGTGTTGACAGGAACTAATATGAATTAAATATATAAAGTGTTGACATGAACTAATATGAATTAAATACATGTAGTGGTGACATGAACTAATATGAATTAAATATATGTAGTGTTAACATGAACTAATATGAATTAAATACATGTAGTGTTGACATGAACTAATATGAATTAAATATATGTAGTGCTGACATGAACTAATATGAATTAAATATATGTAGTGTTAACATGAACTAATATGAATTAAATACATGTCGTGTTGACATGAACTAATATGAATTAAATACATTTAGTGTTGACATGAACTAATATGAATTAAATACATGTAGTGTTGACATGAACTCATATGAATTAAATACATGTAGTATTGACATGAACTAATATGAATTAAATATATGTAGTGTTAACATGAACTAATATGAATTAAATACATGTAGTGTTGACATGATCTCGTATGAATTAAATAAATGTAGTGTTAACATGAAATAATATGAATTAAATATATGTAGTGTTGACATGAACTAATATGAATTAAATACATGTAGTGTTGACATGAACTAATATGAATTAAATACATGTAGTTTTGACATGAACTCATATGAATTAAATACATGTAGTGTTGACATGAACTAATATGAATTAAATATAAACGTCATAACCTAAAAAGGTTCACTCTGAAACGAGTGGCGGGCCGGATTAATCAGTTCAGAGGGCCAAATATGGCCCGGGGGCTGAAGTTTGCCCGTGGCTGTATCAAAAGACGCGAACATACATGGACATTCGAACAATTGTCAAAGAGATTCTTAAGTGCACATTTCGCGCCAACATGGGCCAGTGTCAACTCTAAGCTGTGCGCGCGCGCACAACTCGCCAAATGCACACACACATTACAACAGAGCGCACACATATTACAACAGAGCGCATTAATGTTTCCTGCACACACACATATTACAACAGAGCGCACTAACGTTTCCCTCAGTAAGTATATGTATATATACACAGTTGTGTCTCACACGTATGTGTCAATTTACTTCAAAGTTGGAGCGATTTCGGCGTTGTGCTAGCCACCTACAGCATATCTCTCGTGGTGCCTCAATGGTTACTGCACACTAAGCAGTGATGGGGATGAAAGAAAGGAACCACAGAAAACCTGCAATTTGTGTTTTTCTAAAATGTGCAGACCACAAATAGCAACTTATGTTTTAATTTTTGTTAAGACTTTATCAGTTAAGGATGATTTTTCTTCCAATGAAAGAACGAATTTTAAATTATCCTAAAGATCGAGAAATCTTCTTCGTTGTATTTATTCCAGCATTCAAAAAATGTCCTTAAGATATGCATTGTGACTTCAGCAAAAGTCAAAGATTAGTAACTCGGACATAGAAAATAAGTCAATGTTGGGGACACTTCAGTCACACAACATCCGGTTTTTAAAAGATAATTTAAATTTAATTAACAAGATCGACTTATTTGTACTTTCACTTTCGGATTCCTCCTAGTGGCGCTTCCGGTTAAACTAAATGGTGTTTCAGCACTTTCTTTAATGGCAATTATATAGTCATTCATTGATAGTTTCACGTTGGTCCAAAATGTGGAAGGTCACGTGGCTTCACGCCGCAATGCGCTATAAGCTGTGCGCGTTGCGCGCGCTCACATCTCTCCGTGCATGGACACGCACATGACAAGAACACGATGTGTTCAATCATTCTATTTCTATCACAATTCTAACTGCACGAAAAAAAATCTATTTATAATTTTGATGAATTTTGTTTCCCCAACTGGTAAGCGATCTAATGAGAAATATAGTTCAATAATACTTTTTTTTTAAATGAAATAATTTCAGCAGCTGGCCAAAAAAAAAACAAATTGTTTATCTTTAAAAAATAATTACCTCGTTCTTAAATAATTGGATGCTTCTACTTATGTGTACTAAGCAGTTGATAAAATAAAACTTATTAAGTCTAAACACGGTCAAGTCTAAACACGGTCCAGTGAGTGTCTAAACACGGTCAAGTTTCAACACGATCCAGTCTAAACACGGTCAAGTTTCAACACGGTCCGGTCTAAACACGGTCAAGTTTCAACACGGTCCATTCTAAACACGGTCCAATCTAAGCACGGTAAAGTTTCAACACGGTCCAGTCCTAAACCCGGTCCAGTCTAAACCCAGTCAAGTCTCAACCACGATTCCATTCTAAACTTGAGTAAAGTCTCAACACGGTCCAGTCTAAACAAGGTCAAGTCTAAACACGGTCCAGTCTAAACAAGGTCAAGTCTCAACACGGTCCAGTCTAAACAAGGTCAAGTCTAAACACGGTCAAGTCTCAACACGGTCCAGTCTAAACACGGTCAAGTCTAAACACGGTCCAGTCTAAACACGGTCAGTCTCAACACGGTCCAGTCTAAACACGGTCCAGTCTCAACACGGTCCAGTCTAAACAAGGTCAAGTCTCAACACGGTCCAGTCTAAACAAGGTCAAGTCTCAACACGGTCCAGTCTAAACACGGTCAAGTCTCAACACGGTCCAGTCTAAACACGGTCAAGTCTAAACACGGTCCAGTCTAAACACGGTCAGTCTCTCTCTCTCTCTT